>NMRA01000078.1:498975-569140 GCA_002633005.1 Phoronis australis
GGGGGGGGGGTTACACACCGAAGGTGTAAATGGGACATGCTGGTCAAATCATTTTTTCATGACATGAATCCCTGTGAAAAGGTGACTGAGTCTACAACAACGAAGCAAGCCTCTCATGGATGCTGCATTTCCTAGAACAGTGGGTATCCTAATTTTCTGACTACAACCCCCCCTCCCAACAAGCTACAAAAACCACTGGCATTTCTTACATTCTCTAATCTGGGAATTGTTTATGAAGCTGAGTACAAAGTAAAGACTGTTTATGTGACCTTTATCAGCATATCTGTTCTTTGGCAGGAAGCATTGTTAAAGTCTGTGAATAATGCTCAGCTTAGGTATACACAAAGTGTGAGCAGTTGGCCTGACACTGATCCTTACCAGCAGATGATTGGGTAGTTAAACACTGAGATTATTCTAAATGCTGTGATGGTCTAATACACTGCTCTGCTCTGATATAAGTGCATGTTATCCCTCATACCAACTGAAGCCTCAGAGCCTCAGATTTAATTATCCTCATCTGAGTGTCTGACAAGTCAAGATATATATATACAGAGTGTTGAGCTGACTGGTCAGCATGTTCTGCTAATGTAGGAGGATGTTTTAAATGAAGACATCTGTCTGCATGATGAGGGGGATTGTAGTGATTGGGTCCAGCTAGATTGTCACCATGTTGTGTGGACTGAAGAAGAAGAAGAGTCGACCTGTCTCGAACGTTTATGAGTTCGATGGAGTGGGCACGGGGGAAAAGCCTGGTAGTAGGAAAGACAGTCCGATGTGCAGCACACCGCACCGTGTGTGTGATGACATTTTCTTACCTAGTTTTCCAGGTAATTCAGATCCCATGTTGTGGTGCTGTGTTGGTGAAAGTTATTAATGCTGGCATTCCGAAAAGGATTGCTACGAGCCTGTAATCAGCCATGCTATGTTTTGCCTTATTGCATGCATATTGTCAGACTATTTTTAGGTGTTAAGCAAAATGATATTTCTCTTTGAAGGGGTTCTACACAGTTTTAGATTACAATTTTTTTCAGTTTGGATTTTGGTCTGTGCCTTAAATGAACAAATTTGCAGATCTAAGTGGGGGTCTACAGTCATCGTATTAATTTTTCTAGACAGAGGCACCTGGATAACCACATCTATGTAATTAAGTTAATGGTTGACATTCTTTTAAAAATGGGCTAATTTCATTGCGTGATATCAGTTTTATGCTTTAAGGGTTTTCGCTGTGCAGTTTTGTCTATTTCACAAAAATTGCACACAGTTTGTTACGTGTTTGTTATATCAAATTGAAAAAATAAAGCGGAAGGCAACTGTTTTGATGTCGTTTTTGTTTACGATTCTCTGGTTATCCTTGATAAATTTTCAAGTTAATTAAATTCCCTCAGGTCCTAATTAATAATGCATTCTTCAATCCACAAGTGACGTTTGTGGCCCGAATCATTCACAATGGATGCCACATTGTGTATGTCAAGTTGTAACAGTGTAGAGTAATTCAACTTGTAACAATGTATAGTAATTCAACTTGTAACAATGTAGTATAATTCAACTTGTAACAATGTAGTGTAATTCAACTTGTAACAATGTAGTGTAATTCAACTTGTAACAATGTAGAGTAATTCAACTTGTAACAATGTAGTGTAATTCAACTTGTAACAATGTAGAGTAATTCAACTTGTAACAATGTATAGTAATTCAACTTGTAACAATGTAGTATAATTCAACTTGTAACAATGTAGTGTAATTCAACTTGTAACAATGTAGTGTAATTCAACTTGTAACAATGTAGAGTAATTCAACTTGTAACAATGTAGTGTAATTCAACTTGTAACAATGTAGTGTAATTCAACTTGTAACAATGTATAGTAATTCAACTTGTAACAATGTATAGTAATTCAACTTGTAACAATGTAGAGTAATTCAACTTGTAACAATGTAGTGTAATTCAACTTGTAACAATGTAGTGGAATTCAACTTGTAACAATGTATAGTAATTCAACTTGTAACAATGTAGTGTAATTCAACTTGTAACAATGTAGAGTAATTCAACTTGTAACAATGTAGAGTAATTCAACTTAGATTAGAAGCCCTTGAAAAATAAATGGGACAATTTTGACGATAGGAGGTGAACTCTCAGTCCATGGTCACCACTGGCTGTATGTCCAATCTTAGCTAAGATGGTTAATATGAACCTTAATGTCAGCTACACTGTACCTCTCTCATCAAGAAAAGCTGCATCGCATTCACAATAAGTTTCTTACAACTGCTCAGGTTTTGGCAGAGGTACGACTGACCTTTGATAAAGTGGAACCTAGAAGTGTAGTGAGTGAGATTTGAAAATGACTCGTGACTGGCTTACGCTAGGGAACTAGTGAACATTGGGGGCGTAATTAAATGGCATTTACTGAATGTGGTTGATTCATCTCCCTGGAGTCGGTTGCTTGGCAGTTACTTCTTGTGGTAGCCATTGTTTGACAGTTTATATTGCGAAAACACCAACAGTTGTCTTCCTCTTTCATTGAGATTTTGCAAGATCCTCACCTCATCAAAGACATAGTGGCAAGCTACACGAATTTCTAATTGAAGTGGATTCTCTGGCAAGGTTGGCTTATGAGTTGGTCACGAAGTTACAGACAAGTGTAGCTGTTTTTCAAATACCACCTGCCTTGAGTGGTTTTTGAAGTCAGAACACTTAACTCCACAGAATTATTCAAGGTCAACTTAATTTCCCTTAGTCGGAAGCCATATCTGGGCTTTGGAACGGCAGACGAATCATTGCTTGTGGTGACAATTTGGATAAATGTAATTTGGAAATTGATAGGCTGTCATTCATGAACCAAATGCTGATAGTTGTAAGTCATTGGAAGTTCCGTGCTTGAACACTATATGGCATTTACATTTACTTGTAGTGTACATTGTACTTGAGTTTCGTTCCTGTGTGTTGATCCTAGGAGGCTCTCCCGTAGGAGCCTAGGTTTGGTGGGGACATGCCGCCACTTCCTGAAGTTAATTATCTCCACCCAGATAACATCTTAAGTGGGTATTTTTCAGGGCAGGTTGTTGCCAGGGTGGGTATTATGTTGAATAATAGATGCTCAAGGTCAAATCTCAAGTAGTCTGATATAATTGCAAAATTATCATTTCATATATTGTAATTTGCATGCTGTTTAGGATGAAATTCATTTTCTTTGCCATTGTCCTTTTACGAAGATTCAAGAATATTGTTGTTTGATAAAATCACACCTATTCTTCCGGATTTTAACCTGTTAAGTTCTGAAGACAATTTTGCTGTTTTACATTCCCGGTAATAATTTTTGTAATGATCTGACTAGATATATAGCAGGTGCTTTTAATAGATGATAAAATTTTCTGTTCACTTAATTTTTTAGTTTTGAGCTTCATTTTGTTTTAAGATAGGCCCAGTGGGGTAGGTGTTCATATAACACTGGACTCTCTCTCTCTCTCTCTTTCTCTCTCTCTCTCTCTCTCTCTCTCTCTCTCTCTCTCTCTCTCTCTCTCTCTCTCTCTCTCTGGATATTTTTCATGAGTAGCATCACCCTGCATGTGTCTTTGTTTTCTTTAATGCCGTTCACTGCGTGGTTTATGATTTAGCAGACATTTGTCAGCATCTTTACTTGATGAGCATTTTAGTGGACAGAATCTTCTGAACTTGAAAGTTTTGTGAAGTTTTTAAAAGTTGTATTTAATGTAATTTCAGTTCTATTCAAGCAATATTTACGCTTATGTTTTCGTACGGATTTGAATTTAGTGTTTTAAATTTTGTAGAAAGGCATACCCATGATGCCAAGAATACAATAAACATTTGACCACCTACACCCCCTTTGCTATTGTGTAGACCAGAACCCCATTGGGCATTGGCACTGCTTAATGTTTATGTCTTTGTCATTTCAGAAGAAAGAAAGGGTACAACTTTTGTTGAATTAGTCAAACCAGAAGGCTCAACCCTTGGGCTCACTATTTCTGGTAGGTGGAAACTTTACTGTCTGCAGTTTGGGACTGTAAACAATTAATTATTACTTGGCGAATATTTCGCCAAGTATGTTGCTCTTCCACTAAGTTTTTTTTTGTTTGTTCGCATGATACAGGTCGCAATTTTCGTCCGATCATCACGAAATTTACACATAACATGTAGTTCCAAAAGTACTGGAAGCCTCTTGTTTTTCGTCAAAATCAGATCCAAGATGGCGGCTGTGACGGCCATTTTGTTTTCATTTAAAGGTTCAAATGCTTCTGGAGGCTACAATTTTTTACGTAAAAGGCTAAGAATCGGCACAGTAAATGGACCGGAAGTTTTCTACAAGTATACCGGAAATTGCTCACTTCTGGTTAAAGATGGCAGAAATATCGGCGTTTGCTCATGCGCACTTGATTTTGGCCTAAAAACGTTTTCTCCTGTAGAGGGCGCATTATCAGACCAATTCCTTTGAAATTTTACTGGAATTAGTTTCTTATGACATGCTATTATACAAAGCCAAAAAACCGGAAGTTGCTTTCAAGATGGCTGATCTGGCGCATGTTGACCCATTTTCATTCGTGCTGAAGTGCGATTTTAAACGGGAAGAGAAAAAGACGTGATTTTTTGCATGTGGATTCTTTGAAGTATATTCTTTCAAATGGCCTGTAACAATTTTTTTCTCAGACTTACCATTTTCGAGTTATTTGACGTTGAATTTCTTAAAAAAAAAACGCAAAATTTCATTATTTTTCGAAAAATTTACGGAATTAGGCGATACCATCAGTTTAGATAGAATTTTGAATGGGCTTTCAGAAGATGTTTTCCATTTTTCGCTAGGACGTCTACTTTTCGAGTTATTAAAGATTTTCTGATAACGCTGTTCCTTTGTTGAGCGCTCTTGCTGCATTGATGTTGGTTTATCTTCTATTGAACAAGACTGTAGCCTATTTCTTATTGATTTATGACATCTAAGTTCGTCATATGAATGTTTGATGTTGTTCATCATCGCCACCACCATCATCATATTCGTCATTGTAGCCGCGTCTGGCTACAGGGATAAATTAAAAGAAGCCGTTTGCATAACGCACTTTATTATTTAGTTGCAAGCGATGAAAAGTAGAAACTGGAAAAGCGTGAATGAGAAACTGAACAAGCGTTGAAAAGGAGAAACCGGAAAAGCGTGGTTATCTGCAATAAAGAAAAACACACACAGTCTGAGTATTCGGCAAGCAAGCGTAAATTAACAAGCACTATATCAGAGCGTTAGAAAGACTCGCGCCAATGACTCTATGACAGGCAAATACTACCTCGCTAACAATACATAATTAACTGGAACCCGTACTATCTATTCTACAACTGGGAACCATTACCGTACACAACCAACTGCCTAACTGCGACCCGTAACTATTTATTCTATGAACCGGGTACCGCGCAACATATACGCCAAACAAGCAGCTGAAGGAAACTATACGTTAAACAACAACAACTATGTACGCTCTAAACTCAGCTAGTAGATACACACGAGTACAACATGCTATGCCATAATACTCAGTACTTACAACAGTTTGGCTAACAGTCTGTGCTTAATATAAAAGTTCCAGCAACCGAGGAAAACACATGATTCGTGTTACAGATCTTGTCAACGAATGCCGGTAAACTCATGAAACGCTAGTCACCAAAACCCGCGTAACATACAGAGGCTAATACGTAACAATGGCCGGCCGGTCAAGCTACTATTCGACTATGCAAATGCTATTGTAACCACTGGAAAGAACCGGCTTGCTAAAAGAAACCAAATCACAGCGGCGAAAGGTGTACTGCTACCTAGAAAGAAAATAAACAGCGTAACAAGTAAATGAAATACAACAACCAATGACAAAAAATGATGCACGGCATCAACAGTCATCATCGTCATCATCTTCGTCATCATCTCCGCCGTTGTCTTTTCCGTTAATTTCGCCAAGTGTCGCTCAAGACTGTAGCCTTTTTCTTACTGATTTCGGACTTCTACGTTCGTCATGTGTATGTTATTATTACTTCTATTGTTCATCCTCGCCACCATCGTCGTCATATTCGTCATCTTCGTCATCATCTTTATCGTCATCTTTTTGGTTAATTTCGCCAAGTTTCGCTCCTTGGAGCGCTTTCGTTTTTCTCTAGGTCAGACCTTGTTCCAAATTGTTGAAATAGATAGCATTGGCCATCCCAAATGAATTTCGAGAAAGACAAATTTTTGTATTAGCTATTAGTGCCCTCTATCTGAGAAACATGCTGAACGCCAAATTAATATGCAGAATTAAGAAAATTTAATTTTGGCTTGAATTTCAGTGTCCCAAATTTTGAAGATTGTCTCAAACTAGCTAAATCCTACAATGGAAGGCTGTTGCTATAATTTATTTGCCCAAAATGTGATTTTTCGTTGTTGTGGAGTACAATTTTATGTTACTCAGGTTTAATTACAAACACTTTCCATGATTTGGGAAATGGGGCTAGAAGATGAAGTGTCAAAGTGATCACAGTGAACTCAACAGTTTTGGCCTATAATAATTGCCAAAATTGTTGTTTTTTACATTTTTCAAGGACTTCTAGCAATTTTTTGGATGTAAAGAATTTGGTTGCTATTATTTTGAGCTTGAATACAAAAAAGTGTTTATTTGGTGCTACTTATCTCTTACGGCAAAAATAAGATTTCAGTTCTCCACCACATCATCTCCTGAAGTGGTGAGATTGATAATTGTGGGTTGCGCTGTTCAAAATCCATAAGGGTTAATAAACCAGTTATTTTCTCATCCAGGAGCGGGAACCATTTGTTAAGCTGAGTTCACTTACACAGGTCAACTAAGACAGTTGTAAATTAAGAACAGGGTTCACAAAAACTGCTTTCTCTGACCTTGTATTATATCAATTTCAAAAAGCTTATTGTGTGTAAATTGTACCCATGATTTATACGCGTCTGCAAAAATCACTGTGTGGACTAGATACATCCTACAAGCCCAAAATATTATGTCATAAATTCATTTCGCAAGTTGCCATTGGCTTGTGTTGTTACTTTCCGCTGTATTTTACATTAATTTCAACAATCATTCAGTTTGTGTTCATTACCAGTAAGAGGCTGAATTTTTTGATTCCAGGGGGCATTGATAAAGATGACAAACCAAGGATATCCAACCTCCGTGCTGGTGGAATTGCTCAGAGGTAAAGTCAAAGACTTTTCTCTTATTGATCTTGACAGGGCTGTATATTTTTCATCTGTCTTGTACTGCAATGTTGCAAGGTATTGTTCCTATAGATCATTGTCAACATGAAAAACATGAAAAATGTCAAAAAATTTTCTACACATTAAAACCATAGTGTTAAAACTTGCAGGAAACTCGTAAACATTTTCATCAGATAAATAAATGTTTATATTTTGCTCATCAGTCGCTGGTAAAAATTACTAAATGTTTTGTTTTTGTGTGAACAATGTCCTATAAAATTCATGCAATTGCTAAATGTGTGCTCTTTCTTGGGCGACACCCGAATACCTACTGGTGCCTTATATGCTTTTAATGGTTAAATAATTTGATTTACAAGTATATTTTATAAATAAAAGTTTCCATTTGCTCAAAATAAACATTTTCTGATAGAGCTGTTCCATATAACACGGCAATAGAACTCTCATTGTTCCGGAGGTAAGAAAGCATGTGGCCTCGTTTTGGAAAATGGGGACATTTACGGGTGACTCATTGAGGTCAGGAACACGAAGAATTTCACATCAGGCAACCACAATATTTGTCCAATTTCTCAAACCTTTTCACGTCGGACTGCAGCTCGTAGCACAGCAGTAACACTTTGTTGGCATTGAAAGGACGAATAGAGTAATGCAACCGAGAAAAACTTGTTAAGAATCAGACTACAACAAATAGCATGTGAAACTCCAATGGTACGAAAACCAGGCACCAAATGTGCTTTACGGATGTTTACAGCATTTTGGGTAAAAACTACGAGATTCCAGTGTTGCAGTGTAATCTGGGTCAGCTCTTTTGAATTGTTGAAGTGAAAAATGCAGGGGTGGGGGGTGTCAGTGAGCGAACCAGGCACCAGAGGTCTGCGATGGTGAAGTTTCTATCATAATGCAGGTTTATGCAGCACTGTAACTTACAAAATATTTTGGTAAATTTGTTCCAAACTGTTGAAAATGATTGGACAGTTAAATTCAACTGGAATTGATGAATTGCAAGTGCCTAGCTTTACCTGTCGACTGCTGATAACTGCCACCACTCTCTTAGTCAAATGAGGGTGGTTGCTATAACAACAGCCTCATTAGCATCTCATTAGCTTGAATTACGTTATCAGGTGATTGAATGTATGCATAAAATACTCACTGTCTCTTTTAAGCTTCATTTTTATAGTACTGTGGATTTTCTGTGTATTTTGCATCACAAGATGGAGTATTTAATTTCCTTTTATTTGATAATGATTAAAAAGGATTGAAGAGACAATTTCGGACAAAATTTAGGAAATATTTGAATTTGCCAAATCCTTGTTTTGACCATTTTTGATTAGTTTTGGATTGTTTGGAATTGAATCTAGATAAGGTTTCAAAAGTTTCCTCTAGATTTTTTCATTCTTGATAGCTTTTCAGACTTTTCTTTGGACAACGGTTAAATTTTCTGCTGTTATTGTTATTGCTGGGATGCAGGGCTTTGGGTATTTCTTTGTACCTTGGTTCGTTTTGATGTACAATGTACGAGACGTTATCATGTTGAATTTGAATTTAGATGTCTTGTTTACCAAACTCATGTCCAAATACTTGAACATGGAATACAATGCCAATTTGCATTCAGTTTTGAGTTTTTGATTTTTGATTTCATTAATTGTAGTACTTAGTGAAGATATATTCCCACCTTAGTTTATAATTTTTACAGTTTGTTCATGAAACCTGGATCAGATTAAAGGATATTTTGTCCACTGACCCGGATATAGCGACCCTCGTAGGAAATATAAAACACTACTCTTACATCATTCGTAGAAACAGAATCAAAATATGCTGCTCAAAACAAAATACTTGTTGACATTTTCTCCTTTATGAGTCCTGCAGTTGTTTACCAATGCGAGTGGACCACTTGTACATTTAGCGCACACTTTTTACTCGAGCTTGTTGTCAGGTGTCTCAACTTCTCAAGTCATAGGTTTTTGGTGTTTGACATTGGTAATGATCCTTTACAAGGATACTAAACCCAGTTTTGTGATTTTAACGAACCTTCCGATCTGCCACGTGCTAAAGCTAAAGCAGCATACAATTAAAAACTCATTCTCTCTGCGACACAGATTTGATATTAGGGTTCTTGGTGGTTGGTCTTTCCTTACAGTTGTCGCATAACTCGACTATGAAGCGTAGGTCACACTTGCTTGCTTAATAGACTGAAAAGCAATTTAATTTTAAATTTTGCTCCAAACCTTTGCAGGTTGTCAAGGGTTACTGAGCTTTATCTGGATGGGAACGTCATTTTTAATATAAGTTCATAGGTCAAAACAGGTTTGGTAATCGTTTTAAGTGTTCAATGCCTTGTCCGTCTCTTTCCAGGAGCGACTGTCTACAAGTGGGTGATTACATAGCTTCTGTGAACGGAATACGAACGGTCAATTTGAGACACGAGGAGATTATTAACTTACTGAAGAATTGTGGGGATCGCATCGTGCTGGAAGTTATCTACCAACTTCCTGAGCCATGTAAGTACAACTGGGTCTAATTGTCCCTTAAGGAATATAACTCTGACTGATCAGTGAGCCGGGGCTTCTTCAAAGCATTGTTGGTGACATTCTTGGTCATCAGTTATCTTAATGAAATTTTGAAAGAGAAAATTTCTTTTGTGAGGCTTCTTAGAGGCTTCGTAGGGTAGTCCTGTATAAATAAAGTTCTAATATTTTAACAGCCATTTTCACGTCTTTGCTGTTGTTATTAGCAGGTTATTAATTATCTTGACAGTTTAGTGATTGTGTTACCATTCATTTGTCAAGTGCATGATGTCATCTTGGTCTTATACACGTCATGCTAATCAATCAATATCATGATCCCTGAATATTCATAAATTGCTTGTATCATGCACTGTCAGAGTGTTTAAATAGCTTCGTCAGGGCCCTGAGGCGCCTGTCTGCGGGGGTGATTTTTTGTCATAAGGGGAGGACCTGGTGCATATTCCAGGACCGACTTGATACTTGGGAAAAATGGTTCCCCAAAATTATTCCAAATAATAAGAAAATTCACTTCTTATCAAGACATCTTTCATTTAATGTCCTGTGGAATTGCAAAATTTTTCCAAACCCTCCACTGCAATGGGTGTACTTAATAAGTTAATACCTAAAGATACAGAAGTGTAAAAGATAGTATCCCTGACTCATCTGTATAGTGGTCCAGGAATATAGTGTGACTGCTATTATAATAACGGGATCGAGGATCTGAGCTAACTCTGTGTAACAACAAGACATATGTCTTCTATTGATACTAATGCGGCACAACAAGCAAGGTGAAAATAAACTTGGCCATGTTTTTGTCTTGAATACATGCCGAGGTTTTTGTTTGATTGGAGCAACTTGTAGCCGCTGATTTTACACCATTGGTCCGTGGACCAAGTGGCATTCATTGATTTCTTGTTGTATAATTATTTGATTATGTTAAACATTGGTGACATAACCTTGCAAGTCCTGTGTGTGGCTTGAACTGATCGTGGCAGCATTTCAATACTATTGGGCACCGTTATATTAATTTCTTTATGACCCGATACTGGTACTTGGTACCAAATCAATGTGATCCCAATTTTAGGGAATTTTTGAATGTAGGAATGCTCCCACTGTCTTTCAAAATATACTCTCAGTGGTTAAATGGATAAATTACATATAAATAAACACTAAACAGTGCTCTGTGAACGTGGGATATAGTAAGTCTGTGGGTGCCCCACCATCCACTCAAAGGAATCCAACACTCAAGCGTCATCCAAAGCTGAAAAAAGTTAGTTCTAGCATTACTTCACCGCCAAGAGTCACATTGCACCACAAACTTTCCCCGAATTCCAAGACAGAACATTAGAACATCTCTGTGACATACTCGTCCAACCATCTGAAGTCCAAAAAACTACGAGAAAACAAATTCGATGAATATAAAAACAACGGTACCAATCTCATAACCAATAAAGTGATTAGGATAATAGCAAGAGAGCTTACAGTTCCTCTGACAACTTTATACAACAAAATACTACAATCTGGAAAATTTTGTTTGGACTGGAAACTTGGTGTTATGATACCAATACACAAAAAGAACTTCAAAACAGACATTGCCAACTATCACCCCATAACTACTTAACACCTTAATCCAAAATTTTAGAAAAAATTATTTCTCAACACCTTTGACCACCTCTCTTTACAGAACCTCATATATTGTCGCCAAATTGGATTCAGGTCTGGTAACAGCACTGTGTCCTAACTTACAGGAATTGTACATGAAATCCAACTCCAGTTTGAGCAAGGTTACAACGTGAGATCCGTATTCTTAGACATTGTGTCAGCTTTTGATGTCGTTCCCTATGATCTGCTTCTACATAAATTACAATGCTACGGTTTCTCAGACACTCTCCTCTTACTTTTAAAATATCTGTAATGTTGAACTTACATAGTCGGAATTGAGGGTGTTTTATCACCCTCATCAACACCAGGTTTCATAAATGCTGGAGTAATACTGTACATCAATGATCTTCCTGACACAATAAACTCTAAAACATTCTTATATGCTGATGACACTGCAATTTTCTAGCCATTCTTAAAAGAGCATACCCATGACTTTTTACAAATTGCAAACTGACCTAAACAAACTCTATGACTGGTCTGGCAAATGGAATATGAAATTTAAACCTGAAAAAAGTTTTGATCTTATATTTTCTATTAGTCTAATACTCATTTCCCAACAAATCCAATGCTAGAATTATCACTCAATGGGGAAGTTATTCCCAATAAGTTCACACACAAACACCTTGGCTTTCTACTAGACCATAAGCTTACACTCCTCACCGTCATGAACTCGTTAATAAAGTACAAAAATTAATCAGTCCAATTAGAATTGTCTCTCGTCATCTCAACTCCATGCATCTTAAAACTCTGTTCAAGTCTTGTGTACTTCCAGATCTAGATTACTGTGACATAATCTACCAATCGGTAAACGCTGGCATACTTCTTCAATTAGAAAGACTACAACACCAAGCAGCTTTAGCCATAACAGGAGCATACAAAGGATCCAACAAAATCAAGGTTCTAAATAGCAAACTAGCAACCCATCGTAAACTCCACCTGTCCATGTATACATTCAAAGCCTTAACCAAAATAAACAATTATTCAAACAAAATCCTCTTTGACTCCTAAAAAAGACTTAACACAAGATTTGGACTGCGGCAAGGTATACACTATTCCATCTTCCCTCAGTCAAGCCTTCAGGAGATCTACGATATTAACTTGCATTGACAACTGGAATTCCTTACCATCCAAAATAAAAGAAAGCACTTCAATCGTCACTCTCAAATATAACTTTAAACTGCGTACCACTACTCAAGACTTGCCTGTCACATTGACATCATTCCAACTTCCTCGCAACAGTGAAATACAGATCAAGATGTGACCTATTCCTAAACAACGACAAATTTAGACATAATTTTAATAATATTTCACCTCTGTGTTCCTGTGGAGACACTCAAGACAGATGCTCGTGTTTTCTTTGCTTGTGAGGTATTCAGAGAGCAGAGGGTACAGCTTTTTTAGACCCTCGAACAATACCCCCAATGTTTAGAAAAAATATTCTGATATTCTGCAAATGTACACCAAATTTTTTTTTTCTAATGTCAAGAACTCAACCCAAATGAAAATAATGTTTTGTTCGAAGTAGTGTCGAAATTTCATTATAATATTAAATCTCTTTGTGTGATTGGATAGAATCGTATACACGTATATGAAAATGATCTGTTTACATTGAATTCGTAATCATATGTCATTGTAATCTTAACATCAGTTTTTTAATTTACGCAGTATGTATTTGTGTATAGTAATTGAAAAAGATTTCTTTGTACTTATTTAACCCAGATATAATGTCTCTTGGTGCTTTCTGGACTATGTATATTCATTGTATTGAAGATTTCGTAATGAACATTATTTAAAAAAATAAAAGTCTAGGGGGCCCTATTTCTCTTTTCCCAGTTTTCACCAGACTGGAGGCTATTAGGGACCCCGACTAGTATTTTGTGTAAGGACCTAGTAAGTTGTAGTTCATTTATTATGTTAATTTAATTTTGCTGCCACTTAACACCTTCAGTGAGTCAACAGCCGTACACAGTGGACTGTAAGAAAGTGTACATCCATCTTGAGAAGGATGAACATAGCTTTGGCTTCACGCTGCGTGGCGGCACGTGCTCTGACAGAATCAAATCTCGACCAATCACAGTCACTCAGGTGCGAGCTGGAAGTTCTGCAGACAGGTAAGTTGATATGCTGTCTAAATTTGATGTTTAGAGCAATTCTTATTATGCACAATATGTCAAAAACATTCATTTTTTATTTTTCAAAGACTGATTACCTTGATGTTAATATTTGAAACTTTTGCCAAATGTTGTTTTGTAGCACATATAAACTGTAATTTTAACCTATTTCACACAAAAATTATTGCCAAAATTTGTACACTTTTCAAAGTTAAAATTGATTCAATTAATGACCTCTACGTGTTTATACAAACCAAACAACTGTAGACTATTAGATTATTTTTAATATTTTTGTTGCAAAATTTGGTAAAATAAAATTTCAGTTGTCCACCATATGTGCTCAATGGCTGAAAAGTTGATGGCCAATTGCTTCTAAATGGACACAATAGTTTTGGGCTGAAAATTACATTTTTGGGATAATTTTGTTGTTGGGTAAAATAGACTTCGTAAAACTGTTACCTTTGACTAGAGCTATGTGTTTTGTGATTTTATTAGAAACCACTTATTGTTGACATTGGACTCTAGTCGTTCAATAGAATTAACTGAAACCGAGGCCGGTGACCTTATTAATGTTTAAAATGTGACTTGTAATTTAAATATCCAGCTAATGGTATGTGCTTCACTGGATTTTAACTCTTCTAGCAAAGTGTTGGACTGTAACCGGTATAGTCATGGGTTTTATAATCATAATTTCCACCGTAATGATACTGGCATATTGATGTTACTTTTCAGATGAGAGTATGAAGCCGAGATCTGAGTTCATTCCAGTTGTTACTGTTTTATTGTTTTATGGTGCTTTTTGTTTTTACTACTTTGCTGTTCTGTTCTGTGCAAATCTCATAGTTTATGAAAAGTTATGCGAGGGTTTATTTTTTGTTTTAACCTTACAAATCATTGCTGGCACTGAGTAGTTTTACCATTTTGAAATTTTCCAAACCTTTCATTACGTTCTTTTTAGGGGCAATTCACCGCTATTTAGTTGTCAAAATTGAATTCTCAACCAAAGTGATTTGGAGTTACATTACAATACATACTACATTCATCTGATCTTGAATCGTTATCCTTTGTGCAGGCAACTTAAATCGCAGGTGCCATGTTCAAATTTGCAATATCGAGGTTGGCTGATACCAATTAACTCTTTAAAATGTTTTCTTGAGTTGTTGATAGTTTTCAGTGTTGTTGCTGGTAACAGAAATGACAGTAAAAATATGAAAGCGATTTTAGGAACATCAAAATACTAATTTCTTTTTTTATTTTATCCAGCTAAACAGGGTGAAATGCAGTTTCAAACATATTTATGATTGTGTTCCTTTAATTCAACTGGAATTTGCTCACTTGAGTTAGTGACATTGCATTCTCTCATGGACTTCAGCTTGGTTAGTGGCGTTACTGTCATTCTGGCCAATAGCTGGTGCTTTAGCTAGACAATGCGGCACCGAGGTCAGGACACACACATACGTGACAGTTGGAACTTTAATGCACCCTGTTTATTCTGAGAGAGATGCTTGATGCGCTCTTGTAGTGCTTCATTGAAACCTCTTTTGAAGCAATCTTCCTCACAGTCTGAGATAGTGACATCATCAGTATCAAAGTCATGTCCAGTGGAACATAAGTGGCTAAAAATAGCCAACTAGGCGACAATGTTGTGACATACGCATTTTTAAAATTGCTTTGTTTCATCTGCATAGTTGTATGCACACTGAGGGGGGTCCTTGCACTGAACTCCATAGACTACGTATAATTTATTATACTTAGGAGCCTTGTCCTTGACATTAACCTGTTTATTCCAGTATTCCAGTATTTGGCTTATGTTTTGTAGTTTTTTTAATATTATTTTGTTACCTCAACTGGATGTCTCAAACTTTTATACTTTAAGTCTTGTATTCCTTTGCTACCAGAGAAGGTCGTCTGAAGCCTGGTGACCGGCTATTAGCCATCAATGATGTGAGTGTGGCCACCGCTACCCTTATGGATGCGCTGACTGTACTGTACCAGTGTGAACAGGAAGTGTCCCTCTACATAGAGTACGATGTCTCCGTAATGGGTGAGCGATCATAGTTTTGTACTCTGTGACAGCAGTCATCCTATGTTTAAAGGTTAAACATTTCGTAAATTATGATATGAGAAGTCACGTACATGATAGACAAACCTGCGCAGATTTACTCGAAAGCTCTGTAGTAATGCATTCTATAAACAAACAAATTGAATGTAGAAGATTCGCGGGCCATCTGACATCTTGAACAGACAATTTCAATTTAGTTATGTATGGCTATGACAGATGCATCAACAGTCGCTAGGTTGTGGCTATTTCCCTTTTTGAGTTACTCGAAGACCCTTTGATAGCCAAAAAGGGACTCTTGCATTCATCAACACGGCATGTATCTTTAGCTTAGTTTGTGTTTGATGGCAGTGATGTATTATATATTAGTGTACTGAGGTGACGACAAAAGTGGGGTGTTTGATCCCACTGCTTACTTGTTTATATAGCACAGGAAAGTGTGGGTTTATACCAAGAACTCAAAAAATACTATTTTGGGTAACATGATATTCCTATAAAATAGTAAAACTACACACTGTCTGTAGCACACCCTTGAGAAAGAGCACATCGCTCAATACGTGGGGATATTTTAATATATTTTAGTACTGACGCTCGTCATTTTAGTTTTACTAGTTTTACTATTTAATATTTTATTCGTCGGTAACTGCACGGCATTGCAACATCTATTTGATTATGATATTCCTAGTGTCAAGTGACATACTAAACATTCAGAGCTGTTTTGAGGAAATAAGCTGCTGAAAGACTGGCATACATGCGAAAGATAATACTTACTGCTTTGCATTTTGAACAAAAGCATACAGTTGCAAGAGTTAATTTTGTCATAAGTTCGTTTTTCTGTGAGGATACATTATCCCTTGGTAGTGGTATTCAACTGCATTTACTTGACTGTTGTTTGCACTTAATGCGTCTGCACTGGTTCAAGTGTGAAACAAATGAAATCGTTGTCGACATCTGCGGCCACTGCAGTATTTAAATTCCATGCTAACTTACCACTTTATTGTGGAATTGCATTCTGTGCAAACCGTTGTATGACGTGGGCTTTGTTAACACTAGGATGTAGATATTGTTGACTGTTTTGTTTCAGAGGCTGTGCAGCATGCGTCAGGCCCCCTTTTGGTGGAGATAGACAACACTCCTGGAAGTAGCCTTGGTATACAACTGTCTAATAGTGTTAAGAATGATGAGAGGGTTATATGTATCGACAGTGTTACTGACGCTAGTATCGCTGACAGGTATGTCTGACTCCATCTGAACAAAGACGATTTTGAACAAGTAAGATAGAAACCACTTTGAACAAACAACAGAGACCAAAAATAAGAAGTGTTACCTATTGGCAGCCTGATATGTATGTGAACCTAGCTTTCGAGCCTACCCTCTACCCTTTGTCTGGGTACTTGCGGGGATTTCTGTGTCCCAATGCCACCTGAGATTGACGCTTGGTGGCTGTCAAACACCACCTGGTGGCTGTCAACCACAAAGCACTGCCCACAGGTGTCTAAGTTGCTCTAAAATCCCTGCCAGTACCCTGATGATGGGCCCAGGACTGGACTTGAAGGCTAGTTTCTCAAAAATAGCCATGCCGTCGATTGGTAACAAATAAAAATCCTTATTTCTATACTTTGTCTAGTATGTAACAATGCCAGCTGTGAACATTCATTTCACTAACATAGAGACCATTTTGAACAATTTAAATAGAGGCCATTTTGGACACATAATTATTACTTAAAATGCTAGAATTTAATTCTATTTGATAAGTTTCTGAATACCGTGAAGCAGGGGCCTTGTATATGTTTTTTTTCTACTATGGGCCATAAAAGGAAGTGAGCCTCTAAGTATAATGACATAATGTTTTTCTAGGAAATGTCATTTTATGCTGTAATAAGCAGTTATAACTTTTGTCACTTGCTTCATCAGTATATGGGCCGCTGGTCATGTTAAGAACCAAGCAACATTTGCAAAGGTGAGAATTAAATACAAGCAGCAGTGTGCAAGATGGAGATTGGATCCTGAAGCCTAGAAGTGATAGTGAACACTGTCTGCTCAATTTTCATTGGATAGAGGCTTCCACTTCAATGGGAAAAGGATTAGAAAACACTTTGATTTTTGCCTCAAAGATCTGGATAGCGACATTGTTTTTCGCAATCAATTTTTTTGTGTTATTTGTGAAAAATATTAGCTTAAGCTGTATGACTGCCTTTATTAAAACTATGCCAGTTGTCACAAGCTGCTCGTGGCCCTCGGGTCATAGTATAAAAACTTTTAGAGAGAAGTCACACTCCTTGACGGAAGTGATAAGTGTACCCCCTCTAGGAATACCGTTCTTGAGGCTGATGCTAGTTCATTTACTGTGTGCCTGTTATTTGTGACTGACCAAGTGTGAACGTTGTGGGGGGATCATGGTTGCATTACGTTGAGCAAGTTTCTTGTGTGGAAGGTGAGACCACACAAGTCTTCTCAAGATAATACAATGCATAACAAACAAAGCATGCGATCATGTTAACTTTACTCGCAAGTGTGTTGTGTCTGAGGAACCTGCCTTCGTTAGTGTCTCATACTTTGACTGAGCGCAGTCCATTAACTGACTTGTGTATGTTTTCCTAACTTATCAGGTGTGGGGCCATCCATGTGGGGGATCAGCTGGTGTCTATCAATGGAACCTCCCTGGAGTACATGTCTGTGGCTGAGGCCAGCCAACTACTCAAGACGTGTCCACACGAACAGATTCAGTTAGAGATAATTCCCCATGTGGAGACGAATGAGCACACTGGATTAAGTGCAGGGGCAGGGTAAACAAAGTTCCTTCTTAAAATTATAAAAGTTTGAATTACACAAATTGCAATTTGAGTCTCTGTCTCACCATTTGATATTGAATTGCAGAATTGTTGTATGAAGTGAATGAACACACTAAAGTTAGTCACATTTTAAAGTTGCATCATTTTGTTGTGTGGAGTTCAAAGTGTGTGTGCTGTATGTACGTCCAGCTAATGCCCAGGGCATTTTGAGGGATTTTGAAAGTTTTGTTATTTTTTCTTTATTCTTTATTTGGCAATCCTATTTGATGTAGAATGAACAGGTCCTCACTTTGGTGTGCAAAACAATAATTCTATCACCATTCACTCCACACTTTAACATGCTCTTATTATTTCCAGTGCTGGTGAATATGCTGTACTGTATCCAGGTTACCATGGTGACAAGTATTTGCAGCCATCCTTGTCCTCGTCCCTGTCCCCTACTTTACCCAGGGGCACAGTAGCCAGGGGCACCATGCCCTCAAGACTGAAAGAATACTCAGCTGGTAGGAATGGTGAGCTGTCATGCCGTGCTCTAACTCTGGCACACATTGGTTGGGTTGTGAACAATGCAGACTGGAACGCAAACATGTTTTTTATGACTAATTCCTTGGTCACATATCTGGTGATGTCACCGCGTACTGAATTCTGTACTAATGCCGAGCAAGATTTTTTATGCGGGAATAGGTGATATTTGATGGCAACACGTACTCTGTCGGTAATCTACCAATTATCACCCAGCTGTCGGCCGATATGACCGTTGCTGTGCCGCAGACCCATCACATCGGTATTGGAACCTTTATGTAGCCTAGGAATGACTTCTTTTGTTTGTGGTCTGAGTACCAGAGATAACTGTGCATTGCGTGCACTCTGCACTGTGCAGCCACCCAAAAGGTTGGCTTGGCCTTAAGCATACCATGGCCCAATTAGGGTTGTGCTCAATGAACAACAGATGGCGCCATGTCACTGTGATGGAGGTCTTTGAATGTGTATGTAGCTTAGGTTGATACAGTGTATATTAAGCATTTAGGTACTTGGAATCAGTATCGCTATTTGTATTAATTTTAAAGACTGTGCTTATAATAAACATGTTGTTGTTTTTTGCAGTTTAAATTTTCCTTAAGTAAAAAGAGGAATTTTCATAAATTTGAGGTGATACAAGTCATTCTATTGAGCTGTGATATGAATACTTATGATCAAGTGTTTATGCATTCGATCACCAGGTGGCAACCTCCGAACAAACGACACTCACATGGTTCCTGCTGGAGGCCTAGGATCCACTAACACACTGCCTCGTTATGGTGGCACACTGTCCAGGACACTGCTGCGGAATCGTCGGCCCTCCAACAGTAAGTGACAAGATATTTCATTGGCTACAGAGTTGTTAGTTGGTAAACCAACCCTTAAATAGGGTTGGAAGTCCACACAGTGAAAGTGTAGAATCATGTGCCAGACACACATTTATGATAAAATATAAAGCAGCAATATAACCGAATGGGAATCAAGCCCTTCCAAAGAACTTCTTCACTTAAAGATTCGAATTTTTACTTGTTGCTTGTCACTCCGCCACTTGCATTTTTTAAACCAGTGCTGAACTCATAAACTAAAGCATTCGGGTCACTAAATGATGTCATTAGGTCAAAAACTAAGGATAGAAGATGGCAGACGATTTGATTTGTTGTTTTCAAATTCAAAGGAAGGTAAAAAGAGGCAAAATATAACTGATAAGAACTTTTGCGGTTTTCTAAATACGTCAAGGGAATTTAATTTGGTTAATATTAACACACCGAACTAGAATTTTTTCCTCTCATTCTTTTGGTATATATCCATTTTACCATGTGGTGAGAAGCCTTCAGGTTTGTTTAAGGGCTGAGTATTGGCCAAGTTGTTGTATACTTCCTGTGCTAGTCTTGAGATTTTGTTAATCATAATCTTCATCATCATGGATACTTTCTGGTCTGTCCATACTTCTGAGTCCTGACCCTTAATTCTTAATAAGGCAAAGTGCACTTCGTTATTGAATCTTCAGGTATTTTAAGCCCCTCTCCAATTAAATTGCTCCTCCTCACTGAAAGTTTATTCTCATATTGTACAGGCTCCCTCGCCTCTGCTGTCACAACTTGCCACCAGATGGCAGGTCAACCTGAGAGAACATCTGTTGTTCTCTTTTCTAACTTCAAAGGGTTTGGCTTCACTGTGCAGACAGCGCCATTTTGCTCGGACTTCCCCATCATCAGCCAGGTGGAGCCAGGGGGCAGTGCAGACAGGTATGGCTTACCCATTGGTGCATGTAACCCACAATGCAGTATCCCTTATCTCTTTGAAAAAAGTATTAGCCAAAAATTTTGCACCGACTATTGTTCAGTGAAAGCAAAAGTATTGCAGAACAAACGCTGCATAAAATTCTGAATTATGCTTTAAAATGACAAAGTGCACCTTTAGCTGTGAAATGTTCCTCAGATATTATATAATAATGTCATTTATTGTTCAACAAATTTTTGGAATAGGGCTACACAGCTACATTTGAATCTCACTGTATTTACCCACAATACCACTCTACCGTCAACATCCTACAGGCATACTTTCTGCCTCATTTTCATGCTGGAGTTTCACATGTTATTTGTTGTAATTGTCTGTTTCTTTACGGGGTTAGTATTTCTCAGTTGCGTTACTCTATTCATCCTACGAATATACTGCTGTGCTGTGGGCTGTAACTCCGAGGTGAAAAAGTTAATAAACTGGACAAATACCCGTGGATGCTTGATCTGAAATTCTTTGAGAGTCACAAAAATGTAATTGATTTCCGAAACAAGGTCATTTACTTTTTAATCTCCAGGAAAAAGGAGAATTCTATTGCCGTGTAATCCAGGACTGCCCCGTTATAAAGATGTGCCAAGCCAAAATGGTGCCAGTCTGTTTGTCAGCTTCTCTGTCATTTTCTTAATGTCAGTGTCTGACATGATATATTATTCTTGTCCGTCTGAGAGCAAAGATTGCTATTGTTCTCTCCCAAGAAAAAATGGCATGACTTTGTTTCTGGACTTTTTAGAATTGTTCTATATGTTCTGTAAAATTGTAGTGACTGGTATATCAGGTCGAAAATAACAAGTTAAAAAAAGAATGAAGAGGTAATTTATCCAATCTTAACACCTGAGAGCTCCACTTCAACCACGGAATAGATTACTGTTGACAGTAGTAAATGAGAAGTGTTAATTTGCCTTATTTCCCATCTCAATTTTTTATGAGGATCCCAAAATTAATTCAAAACATTTTACATCATTGGTACCTCGATGTAGAGCCCAAGATGGGTTCGAAAGCGAGGCTCTCGAGAAGTACTAGGCCGTTGAAAGTTAATGATAATTATTTCAATGCAGTGTACAGGCACCAGCTATGAACATTCATTCCACGATTCTATACCACCATCGTGTGAAGCGGAATTTCCGGAGGAATGGTGCTCACTTTATCTTTAAATTGTAAATAATGTTTACTGAAATATTTCCAGGAGTGGTGTAATTCAAGAAGGTGATCGTCTGATATCCATTAATGGTTGCAACATTGAAGGCAAGTGTGTGGCTGACATTCACCACATGTTGACGGTGTCTGGGATCAAGGTCATCCTTGAGATAGAGTTTGATGTTGCTGGTAAGAGCGCCATCTTTGGGTTGAAAATATATGAGGCCAGTTTTGCTTCAGAATGGATCCCTTGTTGAGTGTAAATTTTTTCGGGATTTGTTTGATCCTTTTTTTGTGAAATAAGTAAGGCCAAATTTGACCAATGGTAACGCTGGTTTGACCTGAAAATTTTGAGAAAATGCTCAAAACCTATCATGTTGGATGTCAATGGTTTGTTGATGTTACATATTATGCTATGTTAACCAAAAATGATTATCTTTAATTTGACACTTATGTTTACCGTTATGTTATCAACAGTTGAAAATGTCAGACACAGCTACTAAAATGTAGTTACTCTAGTTGTCCAACAAATTTTTATAGTATCCAAATCATTCTATACCTATTGAGTTGGCAGACTTCCTGCTTTCAAAAAATTAGCGTTTGGATAAAAATTGAATGCTCACGTTAATTTTGAAATTTGTGTTAGTAAAAAATAATACAGTAAGTGTTACACTGACATTCTGTCATAATGGTTGAAGCAGCAATATTGTAGTCACGAATTTAAAAATTAATTTCGGAAAATGCTAACATTTGGATGTCTAGTCTGCACGCCACCTATTGGCCACATCACATGACTTAATGAATAGAAGTCTGAAAGATATAAATAATTTGTGTTTACAATACAACACAATTTAAGTAAAAATTTCAATGTTTAAATAAATTTCATTCTAAATGTAATTCTTTAATTCTCTTTTTCAGACTGTATTGTTCCAAGTAGTGGTGTTTTTCAAGTGAAGTTAAAAAAAGTTGGTACCGACTTGGGCCTGTCAATCAAGTGTAAGTGTTTGTTTTTTCTTGCAATCACCTATTTACAAAATGTGAAACTTTCCTTTTCTTAAATGTGTTACTATCCAATTTAAAGCTTGACAGGATACCATGCAGGGTGTTTCAAAATGAGGGATTCAGTTTCAACACTGTTGTATCACTAACAGTCACTAAGGGCAGTTCCAGCAAAGTTCGTATGGGAGGGGGGATGGCAGTTGATGTAAAAATTTATGGGTGGTTGCCTTATGAAGAAAATTCGAGTTGTGGGTGGTCTTTCTTGAAAGAAGTTTGATTAAAGTATGGCTTGGAATTTTCCGCGGAAACACGGATTTCCGCTTTTTTCAAATGTGCTTTCCGCTTTTTTATAATATTTCCGCGTAAAAAAATTGGATTTGATATAAAATTTCCGCTGCAAATTCCTTTCTTACTGCGGCGTTGCAGACGACGTTCACCTCGAAAAGCGGAAGTTGCTCTTTATGTTTCGGAGGAACGTAAATTGTCAACATTGCCGGGGCATCTGGGACAGCGTGGTGGGATTTTTTTTTTTTAGTCCTCCCAATTTTTGTCGGGGTAAGGTTCACATTGACCATTTCAAGGCTGGTTATCGGGGCATGATTTGGGCCGTAGTTTCGAAGTTTCCGCGTTTTTTGTCATTGGTCATTCCAAGCCCTGTTAAAGATAGGTAGTATGTTTTGTCCTATAAATGTTGAGAGGTGGGTATTTGAAGCCAAACAGTGACCTCAATACCGTCTGATAAAAATTCAAAACTTACTTAAAATTCACCTACCCACAAGTACCCAAAAAACAACAAAACAAGCCCATGTTCTTGGTGTGCAGAGTGTAATATGAACACTAAGCTTTTGCTCAAGTCATTTCTGGTAACTGACATGAGTTGCGATATCACAAGGAATTTTTTTGCATGCACAAAAACTTTTGTGGTCAATTATAATCGGCATCCCATCCATCCCTTCGTTTGGCTGTCGATCCGTCTGTCATTATCATTTGATTCGACCACCCTCTTGGCCGCTTTAGTTTTTGACAATATTAGACATTTTTTTCCGTTGATCTTCAAAGTACTTAACAGGTCATCCTGGAGGCAATTTGTTTACAAGTTAGTGTTGGATTTTATATTTTAAACTAATAAATTAAAAATTATGGGTCGTGGATTGGAGAAATAAAAGAACAAGATGGTCGTTGGGTATAAATTAAAAGTGCCTTCCCTCTCCCATACATTTTTGCTGGAACCAGTTTTCTCCACTGAATAGCAGGCATCAAACTGGTTCTCAAAATCTGGTACTTTGGTAAGTGGCTATTGCCGTTGGGTTTGTGCAACTGCAAACTTGTGTCTCAATATTGTCCAACGGCAGTGAGTTGTGAAGAATTTGAGATTAGTTTAAATAATAAAGGTTTCATTTAGGGACGATGTTGATGAACTGTAATGTAGTGCCAATTATAAGATTTTTCAAAAAACTTTTAAGTATAAAATACCAGGTAATAGAATAATAAATATAATTTAGAAGTTTCATGGAAATTACCACGATTTCGCTGTCAAATGATTACAAACATTTGATCGTTATTTTATAAATACAATAACATTCTCAGATCAACTATTATCAAGATAATAATAGTTTTAATGTTTCTATAATTAATACTGAACAAATTAAGGGATTGTAGCGTTGGTAGTGACTATAGCCAATTACGTTAAAAAGTACATGGCATTGCGAACACTAGTCAATAATCCCCTTATGCCATCACGCTCATGTTGTAGTTATTTGTTCCAGAATCTGAGGTCTCAACTTCTGACAATGCATTGTACTAGTTGAATTGTCCTCTAATAATGATCTTAGCTTACCCTGTATTTTTGTCATTAGCGTCAAGTGATCCTCGGCCCCCAATGCATGTGAATCCTCGTTTGTGGAAATAACGTTATGCCACTAAGCCATACCGTGTTCTTTAATTGTTTTTCATGTGAAGCTGTCTCTGTGAATACAGTATACTTACTATCTTTGATTATATAATGTTCCTGTGTTTTCAGCTTCCAGTGTTAGTAAGGCAGGTGAACATCTGTACATCTGTAGTGTGAGGCCTGGTAGTGCTGCTTGCAGGTTGGTAATGAGGAGGCTCTAACCAATTATGTTTACTCAACTCGAAAGTTGACCAATCACAGTGCTTGGAATTTTAAAGTTTACTCGAAACGTGCCACACGATTGGTTGAATTTTGAGCTGAGTTCAATAATGTTTGGTTGTGGTGACATTGAGTTTGTTAATGTAATGTTTATTAAGTGTTAGTAATAATTAATTTATACAGTCATTTATATGCAGGTCTATGTTAAATGACCTGTTAGCTAACTGGAAATTAAATTACCAAACTATCATTGTGTGCACCTTTTAGCAAACTTGCAACACATATGATTTTGACTTTTTGTTACCGATGTCCTGTAGCGCGAATGTACCTGTTGACACAATGTACTTTTTAGTTCTTCATAAACTCTGTTAAATACTTTAAATCTTTTTGCTTTTCAAAGGAAGTCATCCAATAACACTTCTGCAAAAGTCAAAAATCAATTTACCTCCTACATGTAAGTGTGTCGCTTAACTGGTAACTTGGGCTGCTTATGTTTGAACTCAAGCAGGCTTTTCAATTAATTGATTTCAATCTGTTGAAATCATCTAGTCAAGAGTCATAATTGTAAAAATTAAACTCATTAAATCATTTCTACATTAATTACAACCGATGTCTTCACAATGTTTTCCTCCATTCTCTGATTCTCTTAGGTCTGGAGTTGTGTCTGCTGGTGATCGTCTGCTTGCCATTGACAACATACGTCTGCACCAGTACTCTGCAGACGATGCTGTTCAAATATTGCAGAGTCGTGATGATGTGGTGAAACTGAAGATTAAAAAGGAGGAAGTTTTAGGTAAAAGGCTTGCGGACTCTTTAATTTGTTGCTTAATCACAGTAAGGACATTGTGTCGTCTCTTTCTTATTTACACCTTCCTTTGCTGTGAGGTTTTTTATTGGCTTCATTTTAAAATGCATAATTTTCTCAGTGGTAGTGCCGAATTCATTGATAGGTTTTTGTCTTATTTTATTCCAATTTAAAGTAAGAAAGTTTTGCCTTTCTCACGGTGCTACTAGCTACTTTATTATATGTCATTATCCTAATTTATGTGAACTACAGTTTTTTTGAACTTTTCAACTTTGAACTTTACACTTTCTTGCTGTTTGCAGATGCTGCTGGTGATGATGGTGTAGAGTCCACCGTGGAGTTGCTTCGTCACGGAGGTCCACTGGGCATCACTATATCTGGTACAGAGGAACCGTCCGACCCCATCGTGGTGTCAGCACTCACTGAAGGGGGCGTGGCTGCCAGGTAAAGGGTAATGACAATCATATCAGTGGGGGTGTGTCCACTTGGTAAGGAGTGGTGGCTGCCAAGAGAGGGGTGATAGCAGTCATATCAAGGAGGGAGTGTGACTGCCAGGAGAGGGGTGGTGTCAGTCGTATCAGCAAGGGGTGTGCCAACCAGGTGAAAGGGTGAGAGCAGTCATATCAACAAGGGAGTCTTTGTATTCATGCACAATTAGTTATCAGAAGGGAAAGTTATTATCAATATCAATATATCAGAATGTGTGAGTATTGTTAACCTAGTTGGTGATATTTTGGTTTGTCAGCGAGGCTCAATAAACTGGAAGCCACCTAGCACGTCTAACTGATTTTCAGCCTTCTTTTCATTCAAACTGATTTGGTGTTTGTTCTAAAACGAGTGAGACAAAGGGAAAACTGATTCAAATTCCAAAGGTTGGATTTGCACAGCACTCTGACTCGAATTTCCTTTCAAATATCCAACCTCCTGGAATTTTCTTTTTGTCTCATTGCTTTTAGTATGCTTTCAGGACTGGTTCTCTGTACATTGGTGATCAAGTACTGGCTATAAACAACCAGTCACTTGTAGGTCAACCTCTAAGTGTAGCCATCAAAATGCTACAGACAGCTGGTGAAAAGGTCACATTGAAAGTAGTCCGACCTTCAACAGGTTAGTACAGATTGGTGAGGTCATACTGAATGTAGTTCAGAGTTAACCGACATCTTACTGATAAGTGTTTCTACTAGTTTTCAGTGAGAAAATTGTACTCATGTTACGCTTTGTCTTTTTAAATGTGGCAAAGAGCCTATTTTATAGATGCTGAAGGAGATTCAATCTTTGCTGTGTAGTAAATGTAATTGCTTCACTAAAAATGATTGTTACTTGATTAAAAATTGACCTGTGTAAGCTCCCGTGATAGCTTTCTTGGAACTACGACCAAAGTACAAACGGGGAACAAACACAGTCGTAAGCATTAAGAATTGTAACGCATGATTTTAAACAGGGAAATGAGTCATTGAGACAAATGTAACATGTTTTGAAAAAATAAGATTTTAAAGAAACATGTGTATCGGAGTTTCATAGACGGAAGAATCTCATAGTTAAGTTAAAATAATTTTTTTTAATGACATTGTTTTCTCAGAAATTTGCAATACTTTAGAATTATAGAAGATTTGTTGGAGACCACACATAACCCTTGTTTGCTTCTCATTAGAAAGTCAAGTGTTCAGTTTTGAGAGCCCTAAAATGTATAATCAGAATTTCACCTTTGGCTGAATATTGATATTGACAAGTCATGCTATATTAATCTATGAAACGCAGGTGAGGTCAAATTAACCACTTGAAATTAGCCCGGTTGAAGCATTGTCTTATGTAGCAATACTTTGATATTTAATCTTTACCCACTAATGTTTTAGGTTACAAGCCTGAAAAAGCAAATCAAGTTAATGAGGTAAAATTCATTTTCATTTTCTGACAGGTGTTTGTAGAGTTATACAAAAAATGATCAACTGTAAACCTAGGATTGGTCTTCCTCAATCACTATGATGAATTTGTTAAAGTTACTTTCTTTCTAATAGAACTCCACCTTAGAGATGAGTGAAAAAGCATGTTTCTATGCTATGGAGACCCTCACTTCCTTAATCAGGAAATCATTTTCACTAACTTCGTTTGAGAACCACGATGCAAGAACAATTGATTTTGTCCATTTTTAATTGTATTTTTAATTATTTTGAAAACTCAGTTTAAGAATAACTAATAATTATTATAAATCGGTAAATAAAACAACAAGAATGGATCAACTGAAATTTGAAATTTTCGGAGGTAACAACTTCCTTTATCAACAAAAACAGAAATTTCAGTTGATCCATTCTTGTTGTTTTATTTACCGATTTATATATTCTTCATTTCATGAACCAATAGTATCCTTGGGAGGATCTGGATCGCCTTATTTAGTTTCAGATATATTTTCTACGTTAATAATTATTAGTGTTCATATACCACAAATCTTGGTCTTCTTACTGGACCTATAATTATGTCTGGAAAGATCTCTCTTCGAACTGAGTTTGAACCTGGGAAATTCAGCTAATGGTACAAACACTCTAGTCCAGTGAGCCGTCGTGAACTCAGGTCGATTACATAAATCCAAATGGACTTAATAGAAATCATTTCACCAAATGTCGGGAACTGTAATATATGTGTATATAATTGTGATTTATAACAAAAAACACTTTAAATGAAGAATTGTTATGGTATTCCGCCACTTATTCCACACAAAATTGAATATATTTTCACGTTAGTCAGCATATGCAAAATAAACTGAATAATCACAAACTTCATAGTTGACGGATATGCGATATCAACTGAGCAATTCAATCATAAGCTTACAGTTTGTGATTGTTGTCTCCAGTGTGTTGTCATGTGTTATGGTGACAAACTTTTATGATTTCATGTTACAAGTGAAGGACCAAATAACAGTTAGTATTGGTGTGCGAAATTACGTGAGTGTCCGTAATAGATGGAGAGTTGCTGTATTTAAATGCTTTTTGCAATAGCTGATGGAAATTTGTTTTGTGTGAGACTAATGACTGCTTGTGGTTATTGGTCCATGAAGAATCATAATTACAAATTTTGTTATGGTTTTAAAGGAGATAATCCTTCTTGTCACGTAACTATCTGTGACTTATTTGAGTCTCTCATTTTCAGCATCTGCGTGATAAGTGCACGACTCCCATTCCCAGCGTGGACAGTGCAGTTGATTCATGGGATGAGTACGCTCCCGATGGGGGCCAGACTGTGATTCACAGGGGTACGTCTGTTTTAAGGTGCAATCGGAAGGGAAAATGGACAACTCCAAAGTTACCTGGTTGTGAAACCAAGCGTTATAATCCAATCAGAATACCATTGTAGCTGTTTTTGTGCTTGTTTATACGTGTGTAGGACTTCATGGAAGACAAGTTTGATTGTTTTAAAATTAATCTAGCGAAGCTCACATATGGTGGTATCCAACTTGACTGAGAGATTTGCACGAAGTGTAGCACGTAACTCGGACCAAGTTATGCAAAATGTGACTTGCACATGTCCAACTTTTTGTGAGTTTTATTGTATTTTTAACTTGGTTCAGATAAAAATGATAACTAGCAAGTGGGCATTATTTACTACCTAGCACGTACTTGACATAACAACAAAAGAATATGATTATTAAATCCATGGTCCACTTAATTAATAAATAGTGAACCATTTACTCAGTGTCATGGTGGACAGAAAATTAAGCCAGCAACCCTAATTTAAAAGTTGTGCTTGTGCAGTTAGACTTTTGAACTCAAATATATAAATCACTCGTCTATAATAATTTGCCTTGTTTGCCATTTAAAGTTCTGTACAAAAACTCCATTAAAGATTGAATATTTAATACCTTTGTTGACAAATTATAGAACTTTCATCTTTTCACCCTGCGCCACCTGTTGGTGTGATGTCACGACCAGAACACCAAGGAGTACAATGAGCCAATCTTGATCAATCAAAAATGAAAGTGGCTTCTCAGTGGCATTTTTAAAATGCATAAATTAGAATTAAGTTAGTTGACCAACTGTAAAGTATGTGTGCGACTTAATTAAACATTTTATTTGCAATATAACAAACAAATTTTATTTTTAGAAGGACATCTGAATTATTTTTACTATAATAATAAGTGTACCCGATCATGAAAAGTGAAAAAATAAATATTTCACCAATTCCCAGAAGAGTAGGTGAGGTGAAAGAAAACAGGAACATTTGACAGGGCCCAGTTGCATGAAAGTTATATGGCGTATAGCGACAATGGCATCTCATTATCACGCACCACGCTCTTATTGTTGAACAATGCAGGTGACGTCATGCAACAATCAAGCTTAGCCAGTGGATAATTTTAATATTTTATACAACCCAACCCAGATGGCCAAATATGGATAGTTTTCTGTAACTGGGAGACTGATGTAATTGCTATCAATGTGAACTTCATTCAGTGGTTTTGCTAGTAATGCTCACTGAAGGTTTTAGTTCTAGAGGAAAACGTTATTTTGTATATAGTGAATGTACTCTATGTGAAACCGTCAGTCTGTTTATACCGAATAACTATGTGTGAAACCGTTATTCTTTATATAGTGAATATAATACATGAAGCCGTTATTCTGTATATAGTGAATATAGTTCACGTGAAATTATCTACCATAGGAATTGTTGTTTTGCACTAACGCTATGGCCTGATATTGAACTGACATTGTTCAATTCTCATTTTGTTTTCAGATGAAGCTACACATCAGTCAAGTGGTTTGGCGGGGAGAGGGGGTAGTCCGAACAGCACAGATAGGTTGAACATTCGCGACTTAGATTTGTCTCGAAAGTTAGATTCGTCTCGCATGTCGCAGGGACACAATTCATCACTTGCTTCAGCCAGTCGTGGCCTTTCATTGTCACAGCGATCGAAAAGTTGTGATGCAGACACATCCAAAAAATCTGACTGTCAAAACTTTGCACACAAATCTAGTGACCACAGCGCAAGAGTATTGAGTAACAGTGCCTCAAGTGACCCCTGTGGGCCACATGTGTCACCTGTTTCCTGTAGAACTCTTCACCATTATCAGGATCAGCCGTCCTCTAGAAAACCGTCAGTGGATCATGGATATTACCTTGCCAAAGATGTGTCACCAGATGGCAGACTAGTCAACTCAGTAAATGTGGACGATGTAATGGCTGCAGGTGTTCATTCCAGCTTGACCTATGATGACTTTGGAAGTAGTTTACAAGACATCTTTAACACTATCAGCAGTTTTTCAGACAACACACCCAGTGTGTTGGAATTGCAGCGAGTAACTCTGTACAAGGATAGCTGTGAAGACTTTGGCTTTGGCGTGTCTGAGGGGCTGTACGAGCCAGGTATATTCATCAGTGCGGTGAGGCCGGACGGGCCGGCTGATAGGTGTGGTGTGAGGCCTTACGATAGGCTTGTTCAGGTGAGTACAGTTACCGCCACCTGTGGGTGGCAGGTTGTAGGTGATACTGTTCATGTCATGGGTTGACAATGAAATTTGATTATAATGCAAAAACAGACCTACAGGAAAGCAAAAATTGTTGGTGGGGGAGGGGCACTCTGAAAATATGCTGAACCTGGTCACTACTACTTGTACAATTCCCTCAATCTTTCACCACCTCCAGTTTGTTCATGGCATCATGCACGTGGTTTATCAGCTTTTTGTAATTTTGGATGCTATGTCGATCACTTTATATGTACTGTTGAAAACTCTGTTTGTGAGATTGTCCCTTTTGTTGATCATATTGTTCATAAGACCATGAGGTTTATTGATCACATTTTTTGTTATAGAGCACGTGATGTGGTGAGCACTCTGTTTATGAAACCAAATACTGAACTAGTCCCTTCGTTTAGAAAACAGTGCAATGTGTTGATCAGTGAACAAATGTCTTCTTTATTGGACTACAAGCTTTGTTGATCTCTTTGTTCATAAGACTTAACGATGTGTTATTTGTTCATTAGAGTTCACATGGTTTGTTGATCACTTTGTTCATTGGACTACTTGCTTATGATCTGTTCACAAGACCACATGGTATGTTAATTGTTCATGAAAGGTTATTTGGTGAATGAATCACTTTGTTCAGTGAATCATATGCAATGATAATGTTGCTCATAAGACGGTAATGGTCTGATTTAACATACCCGAATTTTGAGAACCAGTTTTTTCCACTGAATAACAGGCATCAAACTGGTTCTCAAAATACAGGCATGTTCTACCAGGTTATTGCCCATAAGACTAATCGGTGTTGTAGGTGAATGACGTGAAGCTGGATAACCTTGACTGTCGACAGGCCGTGCATCTGATAGGGCAGTGTGGACACCAGGTGGCGCTTGTGATAGCACGCCAGTCTGAGGGCAAGGAAGGGAATCATTCAACAGAGCTGTGGGATAGGGATGAGCTATGCAGTGTGCAGTCACTGAAGACGGTGTGATCACATGATATATGGCTGGGACATAGGCGCACAACATGCCCTACAGAGGGCAGGCCTGATTGGTTTTGAGAAGTGACTGTAGTGGTGGGAAATCTTGTCTTTCAATGTCTTTTATACCGAGGTGAAAATGGGTTACAACGTTAGGACTTAACAAAGTTATCTTTAACACCAGAGCAAGAGGCAATTTCTTCTATTGTGATTCTAGTCCAAAGTTTTTTATAGTGTATATTTTCCAGAAAAATAAAGTTAACACAGAGAATCTGCTCAGAAAGTGCTAGAAGCAAAAGTGTGAGTCATATTCATAGCTGCAGTTAACCTATTAATGAAGGGGATTGTGGGATTGCCCATTTGTTGGTTGGTGATTTGTCTAGACTTAAATTTGTGCAAGCTTTAATTCTTTTTTATTGGGATGTCTGTAAAGATGCCTAACACTCAAGTTAAGCAACATAGCCGGCTGTGAGAGGAAAGGGGGAGGGGACAAAAGCATGGTTTGTGGACCTTAAACTTTGTTCTTTCACATTCCTCCTGTTGTTACAGTTAAGGGTGCCAATAGCAATGAATCCCAAAAATGAATCACTTGGAATCATAATGGTTCAGGCAGAAGTGAACCTCAACTGCAACAACGACCCCCCCATTACATCTCCTACCCCCTCACAATCATTGTCATTACTGTCGAAGTATTAGTATTAGTATTAGGAAACATTTTCAGAGGTTTCAGCCTTCCAGACAGTCATCATCAGTACTGGATTATCCATCAAGTTCAGGCCAGTGGAGATGAAGAGCTGGATCTCTTATGTGACAGTTAGCGGAGCTGACAGCTGAAGTCAAAGCATGGAAATACAACCCCAACAGAATGATTGAACTAGCTGTTGGCAAGTTCATTCATTTTTTTGCCTTGGCTTGTGCTATGAGCTCTACTAATTTTATTTTTAGGCAACCAGCTGAGCTCATAGCTCTTGGTCTGCCCTGGGCTTAATTAAGTTGCAGTTTAGTGTCCTCTTAGAAAAGAGGACCCACCTTATAGTCTCAGTGGCCTCTGAAACTCTAAAAGGTTGTGTCAAGCAGGAGCCTGGAAATTGTAACAAGCTTGGGCAGCTCAAATTACTAGGACCCCTGAGTTTTGTTTATAGTTTAGGGCCCCCGAGAAACCTTGAACCAGTGCTGGTGATTATTTAAAATGAAGCAACTTAGCCTTGTTCAAGGCTGTGGTCTGTAGACTCAAGAGACTGTCAAGAAAAGCTAGTGTGATCAGGTGCTTTGCATGGCAGTATCTCGTGAAGACTTTCGTGATCTAGCTACCCTTTTCACGAGATTCGTGCATCTACGGAACGCAGTGTAGGTAGGCTTTTGTTGATGGTGCTTCCCCCTGGTGAGAAGTTGTGATTGTGCATTGGTCAACACTGAGGCTTCATGTCACTTGTATGAGTTATAATTAATTATCTTGCAATATACCTAAATATATTATGTTGATAGTTCAGGACTTGTCATTGTGGGAGTTCAGGTTAAGGTTAGGATCCAAGAGAAATGTCCGTACCTGGTTGTCTTCGGAACATGGAATCTCAGAAATGGCTTTTTGGATTCACATGAAACTTTCAGTCACCTTACTTCATGCGCTGTTTTCCAAAGTGTTCAAACGAAATGTTTTCAAAGTGTTCCAGTTTTTGCATAAGAGGCTATCAAAATAGGTCTTCTATGGTTTCATGAACAGGGCAAAAGTTGCACAAAACGGAACAAAACTTGAGAAAACAGTAACAACCCTTAAAATAGTTTGGGACATAATTTGTGGACATCAGCTTTTGAGATGATGATAGTTATAAAACATGTGAAACGCCGTGCGATTATGTTGTACACAAAAAATAGAACAAGTCCGTAGATAACAAAGTTGTATTTAAAATGCTTACTTGTTTGACATTTTAAATATTTTTTGTACAAACAAGCTTCTCAAAATACTCAACTCGTTGTCGTCTGCTTGGAACATGTTTGCATTGTATGAAGTGTTTCTCTAACACACCATGGAAATTTTCCACAAACTAGTTCCTCAAACCACCATTACAAATACAAGATCATCTTGTTAGTTGTCCAGTTGAACTAAACCTTAACTTCGCCGTTATGACTCTGTACAGACAACTCTCCTGGGGCTGATACACAGACATTAGTCAGCGCTCGACATGTTGAGCTGCAGGCATTATTTGCGGGGGGGGGGGGGGGTATTCTGATGTGTCCCTGGTTATACATGTATATGTCCCGTTTGCGGCATGTCGGGATTCTATGTTTCCGCAGTTCAATGTGTTCAATTTTCTGTGCATCAGACCTGGTTCTGTGTTTTAAAAAACGCAATGCATTTCGGGTGATTGGAAAATCACACCGAAGCACACTCGGTCCTGACAACGGGGAAAATAATATGCCGGGTAGCCTAAGGACGGACCTACGTGACAAAAATCGCGATGTTTCTGAGATAGCGCTGTACCGTCTATATAAATACTGTGAACTGCCTGGTTACTAAAACTGCGTCACGTTCTAACTTGTCATTGTCTTAAGTATGTACAACTGAAGGAATCTAAGCGTACCAGGATGTCACCTTTGTCATTGATTTTAACTGTTGCTCTGTGTCTTCCGAGTCAATCTTTGACATTAAACAAGGGAGAAATTATTGATGACCCCCTGTTGGACATGTTCCGGAAACAGGAATTTTTGTTACAGAAGGTTGAAAAACAGGTGAGTGACTCGATCAAGCAGCTGGACAGAAAGATCACAATGCAAGCCAAGAATTTGAAGAGTGCAATTGATGATGCCAACAAATTTCTGACAGAAAAGCTATGTCCTCGTGGTTTTTTTCTAAATGATTTCGGCTGTTACAAAATCATCTTTGAGAAATTATCGTACCATAATGCCCGTTTACGTTGCCGTCAATATCATAGTCACTTGGTTGAGGTGCAATCAAAGGACGAATACGAAGCTTTGATATTCTTGATGGATCAACGTGGTGCACTGGAAAACAGGTGGTATCACCTCGTGGCCACTACACTTAGCTTCGGCATCTGGTTTTGGAGGGAATCCTTCAAACCCGTCACCTACACCAACTGGATAGGGCCAGGTGAAAGTCCAGCTACTCTTAATTTTTGCGTTGTATTTGAATAAAGCTGGAGTGCAAAGATACGCACAATTTTACTTGTAAAACGGTTGCACAATGCACCGTAGTTTCACCGTAGTTTCAAAAAAAAACTTTATCGTAATCTATTTTGCGCCGGGTACGCTACGAGTAAAATAATATGAGGATTGCGAATAATGTCATTTATTATGACAAATAGATAGAACTAAATAAGACTCTGCGAACAATGTCATTTATTACGACGTACATGTAAATAGATAGAACTAAATAAGACTCTGCGAATAATGTAATTTATTATGACGTAAGTAGATAGAACTAAATAAGACTCTGCGAATAATGTCATGTATTATGACGTAAATAGATAGAACTAAATAAGACTCTGCGAATAATGTCATTTATTATGACGTAAGTAGAAAAAAATGTAAAATCTGCATGGAAAACAACGCCACTGGCGTGTACTTGACCACGGAACTAAAATAAATGACTAAGAACTTCCTTGAGGTCCTGAAGAAAATAATCAAAGAAATGATTATAAACAAACAAAAAGCCAGAATTCCTAACAGGTTATGTGTAATATGTAAAAAAATAAAACAGGCACTCGGGATGGAGGGTGGAAAATTACAAGGGTAGACCCCCAAGGCTATAACTAAAGATGAGAATGCAAAACAAACCCATCAGCTTGATATAAAAGAGACAGTAAATGAGTTTAACAAGCTAAATTTAATGAATTTGGTCAATTTGTGTAAAAGATGTTTAATAGAAATTCTCTCTCGCATCTCTTCGAACGAACACGTTTTTGCAAACTTCAAATATACTTGATGCAACGTCGTCGGTGTATATAAAACCAATTGAATGATATAAGAATTATATTATCAACGTAATCAGCATTAAAGCAAACGACATCCAAGTGACTAAAACACATGCAAGAAAACTATTTATACACGCTGGGGATATACGTCATAGTAACACGTGATTAAAGGACATACATTTAAGTATTACCGGAACTATAAACATCTGGTAGAAATTCAATACATGACACTTGACTTGTATGTGTAGACCACAAATTCCTCAAGCTACACGCGAAGCTGCTGATTTCACGATGTATTGCAAGATGCCGTATGCGAGATCAAGCTTTAAACAATGACACATAAAAGTCAGGAAAGGTTCTCTTCCAGTCCTCTCACTATAAAACTCTAGCCCCCGTATTCTCACCAAAGCAGCGCTTTGTTTCCTCGGTTTGTAGTGACTTCTTGTGCTTGCAGTTCACCACAAGGAGAAATGTGCTCAGTTTAAGTACAGTCCTGGCGGTAGTTTCCACAAGAAATGGGACGCCGACGACTGCACAACCACGACATGCTCCGTTTGTGAAATTCAATTGAGAAAAGTTGCATTGTAATTTCTCTTGTCATTGATTAGATCTATAGTTTGAATATCTTTGCTTGTGCAGAAGAATCGGTTCCACCATACTGGTTGTCATGATTCTGAAATATTAACCTAAGAACAGTGAGTGTTGTTAGTCGTAGCATACTTTGTAGACTATACTATGTACTATAGCCTATGGTCGTAGTAATTGCATATGATTTATTGCACAGTGTTTCTGTGATCAGCAGAGTGGGTTATCATATGGTAGTAAAATTGATCAAGGTATTGTGACGGTTTTTAAATCAGTAAAAATTTCAGTAGGCCTACTAAAAACATGTATGCATAACATCATCAGACCTATGAAAAATATTAATGTCGAAAGCGCCAGAACATTGGCCTCATAATTTTCGTTACTTAATTAGATGAGGAGTGACTATTGGGCTTGCAAAGAAACGTACAGTTCGTCGTTCCTGATCAGCGTGAAGAGTATTGTCTCAAGGCCTAACGAACTGTCAGTTAACGATACGACGCCTGTATTAGTGACTTTGTTTATTTTTCTTACAACCACGAGCTTGGAATACTCGCACCCGACGCAGGATTTGTCTGCCGCCAGCTGATTGTGCAACCTGGCACTTCGTGTTTAAAGTTATTCAAATCTTATTTGGTGACTTTCATTCCAACTAATATATCAAAAAAAACAAGCTATGCAACTAGTAAAAGTAGTGTTTATATTTTCTGAAGAAAAAATATCAGAGATTATGGAAATGGACTTTACATTTAAGTGCCACGTGAACGCTTTTTTAAGTCAGAATTTCATTTTTCGTTTTTAAGAATAATACATTCATAACAGAATTACCCCTTGGTCGGTTTTAATGAAACTCTTTTTAAATGAAAACTTCGCAATTTCCCTCAAAAACGCCTTTAGGAATTTTCAGGAATTTTCGATTACCATTTAGTTTTGTTTCTATGCCAAATTAACTCGCAAAACGTAAGGTATTCTTGATATATGGTTAACAAATGATGTATGTAGACTAAATGGGAATGTTCGGCAATCTCAGACTATGTCGCAAAATGAGAGATTGTTTATTTGTACCTGGAGCTAAGCTCATTTGTACGTATTCCATTGCAGTAGTTGGTATAGATGGCAATTTCAGGATAATACATATTTACACATAGAGTTGGAGTTTCCTGTCTAATATCACAAGCTTTTAACAAAAATATGGATAATCTTCTCAAAAGATTGCCAGAGCTTGTTTTGAATAGGTATTTGGCGTTTTCGATCTCAGTATACTTTCTGGATAGTTCTGGTAAAAAATTCATTTTAACATCGTTAAGTAATAAGTGTATTTCGTCTTCAATTTCTGCGCTGTTGCAAATTTCGCAAAGCCTCTCTTCCTTTGGAATGTCATGGTGCCTACCAGTTTCTATTTTCAGTTGATGTCCGCAGCACTTGAATTTGGCTAGTATTCTACGTTGGGTCACCAAATGAACTACTGTTTTAAGCTGGACCAGCAGCCATGGAAACGTTTATCTCATGATATATGACTGATAAATAGTTCACTTCCAGTGAAATAACGTTGAAAGTTCTCGTGCGAATTCCTGGTGCTCCCAACTGAACGAAAACAACATGTGTCAAAGGCGTCACTTAATTTGTTTTTCTATCGTCTTGCTGAGTACAGTACATGTATATTTGTGTTTATTCTGAAATAGATATTTATGCATAATTAATGGATATGAATACCATGTACATGTAAACACAGCAAAATGCTCCCATTCACACATATACGCGCAACCACACAAATTTTCTTAAAATATCACGTCTTTATAAAAGATTTTTTACATTAAAAACACGTTCTTTAACTTAAATGTCCATGTTGAAAAATGTGCAATTAAAAAGCGATTTGTCATGGACTTTATGACATTAATATGCTTATCCAAAAGGCACAACTAATGCGTACACGCATCATTTTTGAAGTCTCAATTTTAGGGTAGGCAAACTTCAATGAACTATAAAGCATCTCCTTGATTCAATACTGATGTTTTTGATTTTGTAACGGAAATCAGATCTGTTATAAAACCACTTATGTGAGCATAAAGGTCTTGGCGACTAAATACTAAAGAGATGAAATTTGAAAATCCTTCTTCAAGTCTTAAAAAAATTCGGATGACCCCGTTCAGTCGTCGGCATGATAAAAATACTTTCCTAACTGAGCAAATCCCACTTGAAAACTTGAAAATTATAATTACAAGCCTTTGCAGTTTCTTGGAGGTAACTATTATCGCAATATTGCAATGTTGATCATACAGGTACTGCATCACCCCTGTAGTTACATGTCTAGCAAACTGAGCTCAAAAGCGAAGCTGCATATGACAGTTATTTTGTTCAATGACCTTAGAAGTCAACGGTCATGGTTAGCCTCGCAGATTCCTGCGAAAAACAAATTATTTCATAAAACAAAAAGGACAGTTTTTATGAAAAATGTATTGCCTGAGATATATTTATTTAATTTTGTCACTTCATTATGCCACCTTTGTTACCAGTTTGTTGGGTTTTGTGATTTTCACCCTGCTTCTGAAATCTGGAGATAACTTGCCCCAAGCCGAACTTGGAAATCGCATTTTTAAAAAGATAAACAAGCACGTGCCTAGATACAGTATAACATCAATTTCTTGGGCACCGTAGGTTTCTTTGATCATTATGGATTTAAAGATATATCGCTACATTGGTTTCAAGCCTCCCTTAAATGGTAACACCAGTAAATTTAGTTCCTACAGTATGTTAAGAGCATCGCTCTGGGCCTTCTAGTGCCATGAATTATCAATTATATATATATATTAGGCGTATTGTCTTGCTTTTGCCTACGTCACCGCGAGAATCGCTTTTTAATTCAGACAGCTGCGAATAACACCCGCACGCAATGGTGTCCTATTCAGACCCCTATTCAATACAACTGTTTTTGGTCTTATAGGTTGTTTTGCCTGGGATCTCGCGGTGACGCAATATGGCACGCAAACGCAGCTCCACCTATCATTTGACGGGCCTACATTTACGTGATTGAATTTGGGCTTTCTTATTTTGCTAAAGCTTTGCTAGGACTACCTGGTTAATCCAATACATGTACATCTAAGATAATAAAATTTCGTTGAAGTTAGGCTTGAAGAGCTGTATTTTAAAAGTTGTTTGATGAAGTGTGACCCTTGGTTGCAAAGGTATGCAATAGTTTTGAAATACAACAATGTCGAAGTCGAATTCTCCTACAATAGAATACAAAGGTCATGTGCGGGAGTTGGAATTATGATCACACAACCTGAAAAGTGCACGCTCATTAAATTCGTGGCAAAAGAAAGACGCTAATGGTGTCTCCTCGTAGTCATAAGATATCAGTGACACCTGCAGGTTAGAGCACACGTGTCATGTGAACCATGCTGGGAGATGTTCTGTTGCATGTAGGATAACCAAAATATGAGAATATATCACAACTGTAATATCTTACACATGTAGGTTGTCTCGCGATCGTTTAAAAATACTACATATACTCTTGCTTGTACGTAATGTCACCACATTAATACCGCTCACTCTCCACAATGATACTAACATTTTGGTCATGATATTCATTGAGTTCAACACAGAACCTCGATGTCTTGGACTTTTTCACTAGTTTTGTTGATGGTTTTTATGACGCTGTTCATCTTATTCATTTCTATTTCAAATGTGCACCACCATCGTCGTTTAGTGGAATTGGGAATTAAACTAAATTATCTTGAAGTTTCTTTAATGTTGAAATAACAGGAACAATGATATATTGGTTCGAGGTTGAATTCTCGTCTTGAAGATGTATTTTACCCAGTAGCCTTGGCGAAATTTTTTCTTAAGTTTAAAGTTCCTGAAAATAAACATTACCCATAACAGAATCTTCAAACCCCAGAGACAGCCATCCTCGCCATGTTTGAGCTGTCACTGTATTTTAATTCAGCGTATAACTGACATAGTAGAAGCAAGCAAGCAGAGTAAATAAATACGGTAGTATAACGACCGGCCTACGTGACAAAATCGTGATATTTTTGAGATAGCGCTCTGTCGTCTACATAAATTTTGTGAACTGTGTTGTTGTCAAAACTGATTCTTTTTCTCACCTGTCAATGCGTAGTACTTAGATCTGGAGTAATTCAAAGGGTACCAAGATGTCATACCTGTCAGTCATTTTAAGTGTTGCTTTATGTCTTCCGTACGAATCTGTGACATTTAACGAGGGACAAATTGTTGATGATCCCTTGTTGGACATGTTCCGGAAACAGGAAGTATTGTTGCAGAAGGTGAATGGTTCGATAAGTAATCTGGACAGGAAGATCATAGCGCAAGTCCAGGATTTGAAACACGCAATTGCATCTCATGGGGATGAAATGGAGAAAATGACGAGAAAGCTGGAGTGTTTTTTTCGTGGCTTTTTTCCAAATGACTTTGGATGTTACAAATTTCTTTACGAGGATTTATCGTACGATGACGCCATTTTGCGTTGCCGTCAGTATCAGAGTCACTTGGTTGAAGTGCAATCAAAGGACGAATATGAAGCACTGATATCCTTGATGGACCAACACGGTGCAGTGAATAACAAGTGGTATCAACTGGGCGGCAGGAAGGTTAACAACGTGTGGATCTGGAGTCAATCAATGCAGCCCTTTACCTTCACAAACTGGAGAACATCAGGTAAAGTCAATTGATTCATCTGATTACTGTTGAGGTTTGGTTCGCAATTGAATCAGAATGGTGAATTGCAAAATACGCACAAGGTTAATTGAAAACATTTGCACAATGCACTTTAGTTTATAAAGTGAATACCTTTAATTTTTCTTCAAAATTCTCTAACAGAAATACCGTCATGCATTTTATTGACCGATCATATTTCTTAAAAACTTCAAAATATTTGAATTAATATAGTCCATATTTGTAGAGCACAAATTGTTCATGTGGCTGTTGATTCCATTATGCTTGCTATTACATGATGCACTGATTGCGATAAAAAATACAAATAACGACGCTCATTAGAAAACTAAGGTTCTCTTCCAGTGCTTCGTCTCACCAATGATCAGACCTGTGCTTTGATTCATCAGTTACTTGCGACTTGTTGTGCTTGCAGGTGATGACGTGAAGGAATGTGCGTATTTTGTGTACCGTCCTGGCAATAGTGATCACAAGAAATGGAACGGCGAGGACTGCACGTACAAGATGTACCCCGTTTGTGAGATATAACTGGAAAGATGTTCAGATCAATTAAACGTAGCCTCATGTCCTAAAATGTAATTCACTGATTACATCTTTGTTGTTACAATATCCTCCAACTTTTGCTGGTACAGGAGAATAGACGTGTCAGTTCAGCTATCGCGTTTGTGATTCTAAAATGATTACCAGTGGCAATAATTGATTACGATTCGCTACACCGTATCTTTGGTAAAGTAAGAAATAAAAGTGAACAAGGAATTTTAATACAGTATGATATTCGATCGTTGCTGACAACATATGATATTATAAGAACATGAAAATGTCAGACGCTGTTAAAACAGACTTAGTTCTACAGCACTGTTATCATCGGACGTCATTAAAAAATTAGACCGCAGACCATACCTGAGTTTCATCAAAGAAACGAACTTCTGGTTAGAAAACGTGCTGCTAATGGTCGGCCTCAAATTTGTTTCCCAGATCAGGAGTGGAATTTGGGCTAGCAAAAAGCTGACAGTTAGTTTTTCATAAAGATAAGGAAGACCCTTGAAAAAGTTCAATTATGGCAAAGTTTATAACGTTATGTCAGAGAAGTGGCAGATTGGATTCTCATGAACCTTTCAGAAACTGTGCTTTATACACTGTTCTACAACACTGTGCTTAGAATTGAGCCGTTGCTGAAAACTTTGTTTCTACGCATGTGTCGAGCTTGTCATGAAATCTGTGACATTCATGATACATATAATTCTTAGTATGTTAGTTTGATAGTGTTATTTCTTATTGATATTATTTCTTTGCTAGCCAATTGTTTTTGTTTATAGAAACTTGTTTTGGCTGTCAGCTGAGTCAGCGACCAACCCATCCGGTGCATCCACACATGTTTTGATGATCTCTGTAGTAAACAAGATTGCGTAATGGTCATTCACAGAAACATTGCCTCAAGACAGCTGACCATTACCATATATGGCAAACACAACAGAGTAGTTCAGATGATTGTTGTGAAAGTTTTAGAGTTGCTTCCTGTTATTTTCCTGTAGAATATTGAATCATAAAGTTTAGTGCATGCAACCCACATATTTGTGACTTGTATATAAATCCGTTCACTTGTCTAATAAAGACAGTCCTCATCTTGCTACTGCCAGTTGCTTTACTAGTGTAATTGAGTGTTCCNTACTGGGAAACGCCGAGGGGAAATAGCTCAGTACACCTAAGAGTGAACCGAGTGTTCATCGCAAGAGACAGGAATACATCTTGAAGAGACCGTGATCAAAGCTTCAAGAAGAATTTCTGTCACTGTCAGATTTTAGTAGGCAAGGTGTGCGGCTGCGGTATTCTTTCCCCAGGCAGTACAAATTTCTTTCCAGAACATTTGACCCTGCCGTATCACAGAGTACGGTAATCAGATATTCTTTTAAAGTGAATAACGAAGAATGCATTTAAAATATTGTATAGTACACAAACTATATGGATGTATTTATAAAAGTTGCATCATAGATGTACATACTGAGGTAGAAAGCCAGCTAGCTGTATGAAGACTATCGTCAAAATACAGCTAGGTAGCTGTGTGTAGAGCTCCGTTCTAAACACCGAAATTTCACACAACCCGGGTGCTCACTACAGCTCGTCACCTGACCTCGTAGTGAAACTTAGAGCTAACAACCTGCAGGGGTGCATGCAGAATCTGGGAATAAACCGACATTCACCTTGCCCTTTGCAGCCGTTCATAGAAGTACCCAAATCTAATCAACGTTATTTTTTTGTAATTCTCCACGTCGTTTTGAAAATAGTGCATACTCGTGACACGCGCACGGCGCGCCATTTCCTAAAATTTTACGATAGCTCTCGAGAGTTTGTTCTGAAACTGGGTTTTCTGGTATTAAAATAGTAAAAACTTGTAACGAAATGAAACCACTTCCGATTGTATGACATGTATGCAACCTCGCAGTTGATTGAAGAACATGGAAATTGGCCAATAAGTGACGCAATGGCCGCGCCCAAAGAGCGCATGGCAATTTTAGCAGCAGAATAATTGAGAACGCCAATTTTCCAACACCCGGGTAAATAGTTTACTCAAGGAAGAGTAAAAAATTTTTAATGAGGCGTCATTCATTTTGGTGGCGACAGGCCCGATGAAGCCGGAGGGAGTGAAATTCAGTAATCCAAAGGCCGTTGAGCTCTCTGGTTCCCTGCGTGCCGCTAGACGGGGCGGTAGCCGCGCCAGCACGCAGGTATCACTTAATTTTCCGCGGGAAATTTGTTTACACCGGCGTTTTTGATTGGCTAGTCGAATATTCTCAACAGGCAGCAACTCAGTTAGGTCAGTGACACCTTTTGAAGAAAAGTTAACTTAACGCCCTCAGCCACTCCCGGCTGCGTACAGTTTGAACGGTGGCAAATTCTGTGGAAGATGACACTGTTTGGAAATTAGAGAGTGTTTAACCAATGACTACCATTTATTTGATGTGAAGAAAACGACTCACCAGTGCAGAGAGAACAAAGACCAGCAGCGGGCGGCGCCCGGCCCCCCGCTGGGCTCCGGCTGGAATGAAATGTTTACATGGGCACGGCAGTATATATTTTTCTGAATGATAGACGGATTTTTAATTAATTTCACGATTCAAAGGATTCTACCTAATAAAGACAAAGATTTTAGAATATGGACCACTCATAGTTGCTGTGAAGAATTTAGTTATGCATTCATCCAAAATTATACATCTTTATAAATTAATAGGGCCTTTGATGCCGTTTGGTATAATTACATTCCTTAGTATAAATTCAGGATGCAGTGACAAAAATATGATCAACTAATTACTCCAACTATCTAGCCTAAGATTTTAGATAAGGATTTCTTACAGTTAAAAATGGCCAAATATCATTTGTGGGGCTTTGAAATATATTATGGATAGCTTATTACATTGTTTTCAGTGTAGGACACACAGACACCGAGCTACAAACTGATACAAACGTACGGTAGTTTTTCGAAATATACGTACTCGCATTTGTTTTTAGGTCCTAAACCTTTCATTTATTATTGCAGAAAAATACACTCAGAAATGAAAGAACAATTATTTACATAAAGTACTACAAGGCAACACTCAAAAGTGTCTTTTTGAGAGACTAATCAAGTGGGAGTAAATGAAAATTAGTGTTATTGCCGGGTTTGTTTACTAATTTGCCTGGAGATCACTGCTGGATGGAACCGTACCTAAAGAGTTTCATTTGATAAACAAAAACAAAATGAAAATCAAGCATGAACTTCCAGGCTTGCTTTGTTAACTACCACATTAGATCAAAACTCAGTTGAGCAGACAAGCAGAAAATTACTGTGCAAACTCACGCGGTCAGACCCGAGAAATCTCGGGGTTGCAAGCTATTACAATGGAATACATAATCACGTGCCGAGCTGACATTCCATGTCTGAAGTTCTGCAATCACACCAAGGGTTTTCATTACTTACGTTCTTGGATCACATAACGTAGAAAATATATCTGAAACTAAATAAGGCGATCCAGATCCTCGCAAGGATACTATTGTTTCATGAAATGAAGAATACACATACATGTATAAAATACACAAGTACATGTGAAGTCGCTGTATTACGACATCAGTAACACGAGGTCCGGGCACACTGGTCATATGAACTGTGCAGGTACATGTACACTCGCAGTTTGCTTTAACAGAACCAGATTAGAGCACTAGTGTCATGTAAACAGAGTCTGCACATGTAAATTCTTACGTAGGATAACAGCCCCATTGAAATTGCAATACAAGTGTAAAACCTTGCTTGTAAAGGTAAACTGGCACTCGTTTGAAAATACTGCATGTACCCTTGGTTGTATAACACTATTACGTCACCACAGTAATAAGGTTCACACTTTGTCTACAGAAATTCAAATATTTTTTAGTTACCTTATGATTCACTGAATTGATCGCAAATCAAAACCTATTCGATGTTTTCGATTTCTTCGGTCACCTTGTGGACGATTTTCAGGACAGTTTTAGTCTTGTACGTTTTCATTTCAAACGTGCACTGTCATCATCAGTTATTAAAAGGTACCATTATCGTAGCAATGACATGAACACTGACATAAATTCTAAGTTCAGATCTCATTTTTGGAAATAAATTTCCATAGTCGTCTTGGCGATTTTTTCTCAAATTTACAGTTATGAGGAGTTACCTGTATTTTCTCAAGTAGCATTGGGAAAGTTTGTTTTCTCAAATTCCGCGTGGAAGTATTCATCACAGTTAATTTCATTTATTCCAGTTTGAAGTTTCCGATTTCGACTTCGCGTAATTAGCGCTGCGTGTTTTTTACCAGCCACTCATTTTTAGGGTTTGAAATATCATACCGGAGTGTACTCTATTCTGACAGTCCTATAAATGAATGCGGTAGTCTAAAGAAGGGCCTGCGTGACAAAAATCGCGATGTTTCTTATGTAGCGCTCTACAGTCTATCAGTCTATATAAATGCTTTGACCTTCCGGTTTATCAAAGCTGTATCTCGTTTTCACGACGTGTCAATGCATAGTACATAGAACTGAAGAAATTCAAAACGTACCGATATGTCTTACCTGTCATTGATTTTAAGTATTGCATTATGTCTTCCGTACATCTCGGTGACTTTAAACGAGGGACAAAGTCTTGATGACCCCCTGCTGGACATGTTCCGGAAACAGGAGGTTTTGTTGCAGAAGGTCGAAAAACAGGTGAATGACTCGATCAAGCAGCTGGACAGAAAGATCACTATGGAAGCCAAGAGATTGAAGAGTGCAATTGATGATGTCAACAAAGAAAAGCTATGTCCTCGTGGGTTCTTTAGCAATGATTTCAGCTGTTACAAATTCATCAATGAGAGATTATCGTACGATAACGCCACTTCACGTTGCCGTGAATATGGGAGTCATTTGGTTGAAGTGCAATCAAAGGACAAATATGAAGCATTGATATCCTTGATGGACCAACGTCGTGAGGTGAACGAGTTCTATCACCTCGGCGGCAGAAAGGTTAACAACGTGTGGATCTGGAGTGAATCAAAGCAACCCTTAACCTTCACAAACTGGCTTGGACCAGGTAACAGCCAATTGCTTCGTCTGACTACTGTTGATTTTTGATTTGTATTTGAATATTGGTAGAGCCACGAAACTACGCAAAATTTTACTCACAAAATAGTTGCACAGTGCTGGGTACTATCAAAAATGAAGTCCCTGTACAGTCGTGGCGCCCTGAACTGTGTTCATTCGCTAATACAATTTCTCCCTTGCATTTTATTGGCCGAACATACCTGTTACCAACCTCAAAGTTGTTTTTAATCAAATTATCTGTACCAGTAGATCACATGTTGTCAACTGTTGTTTATTGCATCAATTGTGCTGTTGGTAGATATATGAAGAGTATGCAAGATAAAGTTACCAACAACGACGCACGATTAAAAAGCGTTCTCTTCCACAGCTTCAGTGGTCTCACCAATGATTAGTTCTGTGCTTTGCGTCATAACTATAAGTGTACATGTATAAGTGACGTCTTGTGCTTGAAGGTGATGACGTGGACGAATGTGCGCACATGCATTACCATCGAGGTGTTAGTTGGCACAAGAAGTGGCACAGGAGCTACTGCACAAACAAGTACTACTCTGTGTGTGAGATTTAATTGAAAAGATGCTCAGGTAAATTCAATAACTTTTGTCTTTAATCTATTAATATTGTCATTGATTAATTCTTTCCTGTTTAAAGTCTAAGATCAAATTTTACGAAATTTCTAGTTTCAAAAAATGTGTGGCGCTGAAGAGACTGTTTGATTGTGAACATGAAACAACATGTACACAAAATAAGAAATTTCCGCATCCTGTGATGTCGCAGAATGAACTACTGGATCCGTTACGGCGGGAACGCTCATCTTATATTACACGGCTGATAAACAGTTCATTTCCCGTGAGATAACGTTGACAGATCTCGTGTGAAGTCCTGGTATTCTCATGTGAACGCAGTGTGTCAAATGCGTCACATAATTTTTTTGTATCGACTTGTGCTCATTTTTAAATACATATTAATGAACAATGGACATGGATATTATTGTACATACTACCATAGACTACATGTCTGTTGTCTATAATCTATGATACTACCAAATGCACACATTCACGCATAATAATACGAACATACACTCAGCCTCTCTCAAAATATTATGTCTTTTTAAAGTTTTTTTTACAATTTGACAAAAACACTCTTTATTTAAAATGCCCAAGTTTCACTAAAAATGTGTAATCTTTAAAGGAGGTAGCAACATTTTTACTTGTCATAATGAGTAAATATACATTTCATTTTTTGTTGGTTATCAAAACACAACCAATTCATCCATGCGTCATTTTTGAAGGGTTGGCAAACTCCATTCAACTCGAACACGTCACATTGAGTCACTAATCGTTTTGGTGTTTTTGTTGTAACGGATATCAAGTCTAATTACGATAAGGGATATTATGAGACCAATCTCATGTACATGTATATGAGTTTAAAGGTGACTTAATTCACAACTCCGTTTTGGGGGCTAAATACTGAAGAAATGAAGTTTCAAATTGTGTAACAAACGTTTTCGAATAAGCTCGGCCAGTCGGCGGCATATTTTTTAGAAATTCGAGTCCCTTAATGAGAAAATCCGATTTAAAAACTTGATAACTATAATTACAAGCCTTTGCAGTTTTATGGAGGAATCTGTTACCACAGTATTACAATATTGATCATTCATCATGATGTACATTCACTGTATCTATAATTACGTCCCGGGGAAGGCTGTAGCTGAAGCTTACATGTATGTGATTCAAAAGCCTTGGGGTAAGATAGTGATTAAAGTTGAAAATTCCTGCGGAAGGACAGCACAAAACAAAAGAATACCTTTTTAAGAAAAAAAGTATTATCTCAGCTTAACCAGTTTAATTTTGCTTAACTTTAAACATTCAAAACACTTCATGGTTGCCGATATTCTCACCTTAGTTGCTACACTCGACTGTGTTGGATTTTGTGATTTTCATTCTCTTTTACTCTGGAAACTGGAGATAACAATCAACTATATTTTAAACCAGAGCAATTACAAAGCTACCGCTGCATGTTCACTGTTGCGTAAATTAGTAAAGTCTGGGACGTGCGCTAATTTTTGTCGCCGATAATGTCGCCCATAAACAATCGTATCGTTGGTGTGTGCTGTGTGTTCTAAATCAATGACACCATTAATAAAACATCTTAAGTCCTTCCGACACGTATCATACCGTCATGCTCTTACTAAACCAACTATATGCAGTCATAGAACTGCGGATTACTACTTTGCAGTCACGAATGCCTAATGAAAAGACATTGGACGTCTTTTTAATGACAAGCAGAACACATGTCCTTAAATTTAAGGTAATTGGATACCTTCTCTACTTGAGTCACACTTCAAAAATACAATTTGCCTTTTTAAATGAAATGATCAAGATTGTGGTTTTTTGACTACTGGGTTTTAGGTCTGAACAGGCCGTGCCAACTTCTCCAGACACCCGATTGTACCTAACAAAGTATATACAGATAGAACTTTCAAGTTTCTAGAGAAATTTCATATGTATGTTGCAGAATCAACTTACTCCGCGTCAAACCAGAAAACGTCATTTTAAGAAGGTAACGACAATCACGGTCCTTCATACAGTAAGACATCAATTTCGTGCACTCACTGGTTTTCTTTCATCGTTTATTCAAGTTGTATTCTTACAAGATATGTTTAAAGAAATGTGGCTCTTGGTTGCGAAGGTATCCAATATCTTATTAATACAACAATATCTGAGTCGCATTCTTTAACAATAGAATATATAAGTCACACGGTGGAGCTCCTTGCTGGTTAATTCCCTATCTAAATTTCTATGAGCACAAAATATGAAAAGTGCGCGCTCATCTTAACTAGTAGTGTACGATAGCAATAACACCTGCAGACAGGATAGAGCACAGTCACGTGTTATGTGAACCAGGCGCGTGCATTTACACTAAACTAACAATGTGTTCTTACAGTAACACCAGATTAGAACACACGCTTCATGTGAATTGAGCTGGCATATGTTAAGTCGCATGCAGGATAACCGTAACACGAGATCATAACAAACTGTAAAGTTCTGCAGATACTGGTTAATTTGCACTGTACTGTGCCTTTACTTGTACAAAACGATTATGCCACCGCACTACTACGGCTCACATTCAACAAAAATACATTTTTGAGTCGTGATACTCACCCCATGTTTTCGATTGATTCTGTAATCTTGTAGATCATGTTTAGGACGTTTTTTAATCTTGTACGTTTTTGTTTCAAACATGCACTATTACCGCCGGTTATTGAAATTAGGAATAAAAGGGATTACAAGTCTAATTCCATTCTGACATGTCACTCTTAATATAATAACAATACTTGCAAAGGAGGATCACTGTTTCCAGATGTCAACATTACAAAAACAATTTCTACGAAATCACAACGTACGTAATATTTGTGACATTGAACGATCTAATTAGAAATACACAGACAAACACGTGAAAACACTAAACGACTATATCAAGGGAATTTAGGTTTGGTAACATCAATGAAGATGGATACTAAATCTTAGAAAAATATTCAGATATAGTTAAGCTGTTGCGAGTCATAAAGTAAAAGAGAAGCTCGCCGATTGGTAATGACTGGTAAATGGAGGTGTCATCAATATTTGCACCTTAAAGAAGTATGACTAATGAAGTCTGAGTTCAGTTTCCAATTTGATGAGGAATATTACCTCAGTAGGTTATGCGACATTTTTGATCTAATTTCAAACTCCTGAAAGTAGCCATTGCCAATTACAGTGACTAATCTCAAGACTTTGAGAGACTGGCGCAACGTCGCTAATTCAAGTGAGTAAATTCCAATATTTAATTCAAATTTTCTTTGTTTTTCTCACATGTAGCTGTTGACTGCAAGATACAATGTATACGACAGTAAATTGTTAAAGGTCGCACATTAAGAATGATCCTTTTCCAGTACTTCGTCCCACCAATGTTTAGATGTGTACTTAGTTTCATCAATTTCTTGTGCTTGCAGGTCATGACGAGGAGGAAGGTGAGCAGTTTCTGTACAACCCTGTCAGTAGTGTTCACAAGAAGTATACTTACAAGGCATACTCGGCCGTTGGGGCATGGATTTAATTGGAAACATGTGTCAGACAAAATCAACGTAATGCTTTCAAACTATAATGTCACGGATTAAATATATCCTATTAGAATATCCTTCAACTCGGCTGATACAGGAGAAACGCCTCGTCAGTTCAAATTTCTTCCTCGTGATTCTGAAATGTTAACCCAGTCAAGAATATCAGGTTTTCTTAGTCATGGTAATTGCTATTATTCGTTGCACAATTTTTCTTCAATGGCGCGCCTATTGATTTATGATGTAAGCATAAAGTAAGCAATAAAGGAGATCAAACTACTGTGATGATTTTTTAAATCAGTACAGCTTTCAGCAGGCCTATTGACAAGGTATAATATTGCACCACTCCGCAAATATTTTAAGTCTGGTCTGCACGCCATCTTTTGGCCACATGACTATGAAAAATATCAATGTCGCTGATGAAAGTGACTTACTTGTTACATCACAATTCTTATCATCGAATTTCATCGCTTGAGATGCTCATACGATACAATATTCTGTCGCAGAAGTAAACTTTTGGTTAGAGCACGTGCTGCGTCGGGGAAAGTTGGCCTAACCTAAAATTTGTCGTGATTCAGATTTGATTCAGAGTGATTACCAGGCCTTGTAAAAGTTCCATTGAAATGATACGAAATGGAAATTCAGCTTGTAGCGTCTTGTCTCATGGAACCACGGAATAACAAACTGTCAGCTAAGTGTACACTGTACATGTATGGCTGCAATATTAATGACCTCGTTTATTTTTCGTATTTTCACGAGCTTAGGAAACACAATGTAGCAACTGACACATAATGCAATAGACTGGGGAGACTGTTTTGATTGTGCAACAGAAATGTCGTGTTCAAAAAAATTTGTCTCTAGACAACACAGGAATTTTACGTCTTCTCTGTCGTTGGAAAATGAACTAATGTTTTAGGCTAGTTCATTTCCAATGAGAAAGTTTATATCTTGTTTTATGGCCTAGCAAAATTTGAGTTCTCGTTAGATATCATTAAGAAATTTGGTGGGCCCCAAAAGAACGACAACGCCATGTTTCAAATATCTCCCTTCATTTTTAATCGAATTGCTTAGTGTGCATATCCGAGCAAAGAACAACCAATGCGTGCGTCCGCCATTTTTGAAATCTCAGTTTTAAGCTCTGTAAACTAACATAAACACCAAAGCGTTTCATTGACCCGCTGAGGGTTTCGATTTTTTCAAGTCTCATCACGACAAGGAATACCTCGGACCGAGTTTAGAATTATTCTAAAACCCCCTCCACCCCTACACCGCACAACCCTTTCGACCTACGATCCCCGCGACCAAAACTACCTAGACCCCCAATAGATTTGTCTGCGCTTTTTACAAATTTTCATAATCATATTACGTCTCTGAATGACTCCCATAAGACTTACCAACAGTGACGTAAGAACATGATCTGAAATACATGTAGGGTACTACCGGTATAGTTGTCACAGAAATTAGTTCTACGAGCGGCTAACACTGGCCCCGTTCTACTAATTTTAGGGAGAAAGTACGTTAATGTGAATGGCATAGTTTCACATCTTCATTATTTGTTTTCTGTTGTATACTCGTTTACAATATACTTCGAGTAAATTTGAGACACTCTCATAGTTAGCACTTTGTCTGTTTTTACTGATGAAATAACATATTGGGCGAGTTCTTCGCACTTTCCCCACAAAAGTTCGAATCTGTCATTCACTGAAGAGCAGACGAGACGAGATTACGATATTTAATCTTTGTGAACTTGCATTCTAACTCATGTGTCAAAATGATAGGCCATATAAGCTAGAAAGGTGTGTATTTCCAAAAAGTAAAAAGATCAGAGGTTCTACAAATGTGTCATTATCCCCGAGTTTATGGTCGTCAAAGTTATCTTCAATCTTAATGACCTGCATTCTAACTCATATAGCAAAGGTGAGCATTTTTCAAAAGAAAATACATTAGAGATGACAATTTGTGTTTTATATTGAAGTGCCATTATTGTTGTGACGTTACCACTTAATGCATTCAACATTTTAATGAAGGTACGTTCATTGAAAAATAGCTTCTATGTCGATTTCAATTAAGACATTATTAAATGAAAACTTCCCAGTTTTCCTCAAAACCTCTGTTGCGAGTTTTCGATTACTCTTTAGTTTTTAATGCCAAGACAACTCGCTAAGGTATTTTTGCAAAAATACCAATCGAATGCGTCTATCTTATAATGCACAAAAACTTAGGGATGAAAATCCCTTCATCTTTTTTAATTTGACGTATTGTTTGAATTGAAAAGCTGCAGTGAAATTCACACAGCCATTCTTGAGAACGTTTGTTTTTGATTGCAAATAAAGTTGATTTGCCCAAGCCAGGCACAGCGATAAACTCGTGCTAGTTTAAAAATGCTGCCTGCACTCTTGCTTGTATAACACCATTACATGTACGTCACCCCAGTAATAAGGTTCACACACCACAGAAATTCAAATATTATGAGTTACTCTAAATGGCACGTCTCAATCTCGAAGAAATGACTTGAGCCCATGAGCTTCAACCAATTCATGCACAAAACTAATGAATACGCTTTAATGAACAATGTGTCCTTTGACCTAAAGTCGAATAATTATGTTGAGCTTTGAACGTTCAAGAACGCTCCGTTGCCGCCGCTTACTTTACATATACGTTAGCAGCTATGTTCAATTCTGTTGTGTTTTGTGTTCTCATTATCTTTCACTCTGGAGTGAGACGGTAACTATGAACTAGATTTCAACCCATAGCGATTTCAAACCTACTACAGCGTATTCGCTTTCGCCTAAGTTAGTAAAGTCCAGGGTATGCGATATACTTTTTTATCGCCTACAATGTCGCCCATAAACTATCGTATCGTTGTTGTGTATTGTGAGTTCTGAATCAATAACAACAATTGACACCGAGTAACTTCGTGTGGCCTTCCAGCATGTATCGTACCGTGTGTGCTTTAATGAAACTAACTATATGCAGTCACAGAACTACGGATTACTACTATGCAGTCATGAAGGCCTATTGAAAAGAAAGTCAACGTCATAAATATGATAAGCAGAACGGTCTTCATCAAATTTAAGGTAATTGGATACCTTCTCTACTTGAGTCATCACACTTGTCATACCAGGAAACCCTATATTTTTTCAAATGACACATCTTCAAATTAGTGTCAAGAACATGAAAGTGGTTTTTCCGCACAAAGTCTCCAATTGCTAATCTGGTGCTGTCTTGGACAAGTTTGTTTTTCGTAGTCAACGTATACAAGATTTAGTTGCCTCTTTCACTGGAATGACCGAGATTGTAATTTTCGACGACAAAGTTTTAAGTCTGGCCTGGCCGTGCCTACTTCTCCAGACACCCGATTGTACCTTATAAAATATAGAGATAGAACTTTCAAGTTTCGAGAGAAATTTGATATGTACGTTGCAGCCGCAACTTACTCAGCGTCAAACAAGGAAAATGTCAATTTTTAAGAAGAATTACAATCGCGTTCCTACTTACAGTAACAAATCAATTTAGTGCACTCAGAAGTTTTCTCTTATCATTTATTTGAAAAAAAATATATCAAGGTTTGGAAAGCTGTGTTCTCAAAAGATGTTTAAATAGATGTAGCTCTTGGTAGCGAAGGTATCCAATATCTTTTAAAATACAACAATATCCGAGTCGCATTCTCTAATAATATAATATACAAGTCACGCGGTGGAGCTCCTTGCTTCGATGAGCACAGAGTATGAAAAGTGCGGGCGCATCTTAACTCCTAGCAAACAATATTAATAACACTTGCACACAAGATAGACAGAGTAGTATAACATGCTAACGAGGCAGGTACACGTAAACTAACGATATGCTCTAACAGTAACACCAGGTTAGAACACATGTGTCACGTGAACCGAGCTGGCACATGTGAATTCATATGTAGGATAACCGTAGCGTGAGATTATGGCACAGCTGTAAAATCCTGCAGATACAAGCTAATTTGCAGTCATTTAAATTACTGTGCTTTTACTTGTACAAAACGATTATGTCACACTCCGCAAAAATACAAACATGTTTGAGTCATCCACTTAGTTCGACACAAACAACTTGCCCCATGTTTTCGATTGATTCCGTAATCTTGAAGATCATGCTCAGGACGTTTTTCAATCTTGTACGTTTTTGTTTCAAACGTGCATTATTACCGACGGTTATTGAAATTGGGAATTAAAGGAATTTTAAGTTTAATTCCCTTCTGACATGTCACTCTTTTATATAATAACAATACTTGCGAAGGAGGATCATTATTCACACTTATCAAAATTACAAAAACAATTTCTACGAAATCACAACGTAATATTTGGGACATGAACTGATCTAATAAGAAGTACAAAGACAAAGCTCTAAACGGATGTATCAAGGAAATTTAAGTACGCTATTATAAATAGCTGGATACTATATCTATTAGAAAAATATTCAGATATAGTTAAATTGTTGCGAGCCATAAAGTAAAAATGAAGCTCGCTGATTGGTAATGACTAGTAAATGGAGGTGTCATCAGTATTTGAATTTTAAGGAAGTATGGCAAACGAAGTCTTAAGTTCAGTTCCCACTTTGACGAGGCATACTTCCTCAATAGATTAGGCGATATTTTTTTTTCAAATTTCAAGCTTCTGAAAGTAGCCATTGCAGTGACTAATCTGAAGTCTGTGAGAGACAGACGCAACGTCGATAACTCAAGTAAGCAAATTCCTGTATTTTGATTCAATTTTTCTGTAGCCGTTGACTGCAAGATACAGTGTATTCAAGAATAAATTATGAAACATTGCACAAGTAGAATGATCCTTTTCCAGTGGTTCCTCCCACCAATGATTAGATCTGTACTTTGCTTCATCAGTTTCTTGTGACTTGTTGTGCTTGCAGGTAATAACGTGTTGGAATGTGCGTATTTTGTGTACCATCCTGGCAATAGTGATCACAAGAAATGGAACGGCGAGGACTGCACGTACAAGATGTACCCCGTTTGTGAGATATAACTGGAAAGATGTTCAGATCAATTAAACGTAGCCTCATGTCCTAAAATGTAATTCACTGATTACATCTGTACAGCCCTGGAAGTCGTGTTCACAAATGGGACGACGACGCCTGCACTCACAGGGCATAATCCGTTTGTGACATTTAACAAACAGACAAAAATTAATGTTATGCTTTAAACTATTATGTCCCTGGTTAAGTATATCCTGATTAAATATCCTTTAACTCTACTGATACAGGAGAAACGTCGTATCAGGTCAAATATCTTCCTGGTGTTTCTGATATCTTCACCCAGTCAAAAATATCAGGTGCTCTTAGTAGTAGTAATTATTACAATTTTTTGTGGTGCGGCGATTGATTTATCATATAAGAATAACGAAAGGAATGAATGAGATCAAGCTATCGTGATGATATTTAAATCAGTGCAGCTTTCAGTATGGACAAGGCACGATTATAAGCCTGGTCTGCACGCCATCTTATGGCCACGGGACCATGAAAAATATCAATGTCGCTGATGACTCACGTCTTACATTAGTCTTGTTATCATCGAATTTTATCATTGGAAAATTAATACGATAAACTATTTAACCCACGTTCCGTCACAGAAGGAAACTTTTGGTTAGAGCACGTGATGCGGGAAGGTTGACCTAATCTAAACATTGTCGTTATTCAGATGAGGAGTGATTACCAGGCATTGCAAATACTGACAGGTCGATTGAAATGATACAAAGTGGCAAGTCAGCTTGTAGTGTTTTGTTTCGTGGAACCAAGAAATGACAGACTGCTAAGCTAAATATAGGGTGGCGGTATTATTGACATTGTTTAGTATTTTAGTTTAGGGAAAAATATTGTAGAAACTGACACATGAAGCAAGAAACTGGGCAGACTGTTTCGATCACGCAACAGAAATGTCGTGTTCAAAAACTTTTGTCTGTAGACAAAATGTGAATTTTCCGGGATTGTTCTGAAACCCCCTCGACCCCCAAACCCCTCGACGCCCTCGACTCACGACCCCCTCGACCCACAACCCCTCGACCCACAACTCCTCGACCAACGACCCTCAACCCACGACCCACGACCCACAACCTCCTCGACGCAGTCAATACACAACCTCACCTCGATCTGAACGTAGAAAAAGCGCTGACTTGATTTGAATCGTGAGCACGGTTGGCTATTCCCTGTGTTTGCAATTAAGGCAGTCGACTCGGCAAGAGTGAAAATTAAAACAGAAAAAACAATACAAAATCTAATCAAAGACCTACCAAAATTACAATTGTCGTTCCCGGCAGAATGTAGTCGTCTCGTAAGTGAATTGCAGAGTGCGAGGAACCGACAAAATTGTAATTCCCCCAGTAAATATATATAGGTTATCCCACATACATAGGAATACTGCTGCCATATCATATCGAGAATTCATTTCAGGGACATTCCCAGATAAAATGAATTCTCCATAGGATACATGTATGGCGGGCAGTAGTATTCCTAAGTATGTGGGATAACCTAAATCTCCTGAAGTCTTGCGAGATCGTTCCTTTTTCATTTCCCGTCTCCTGAAGACATTCTTGTTAACTAAAGACGCCACTCATCGATGTCTCTTTGTTGCCACCATGCTAAAATTCAATGTCCAATGAATTTCAGAATGCTTAGTCATGATATAATTCTGACAACTTTTCAAAACGCGGCGGAAATTTGCTATGTGATCTGCTAAGGATCAGTTGAAATTCATCCCTTTGACCGCTGTCGATCGAAGTATCATTCCGTAGACACAAAAAACTGGTGAAAACGCTAGAACACGCAATACCACGTCAAACCAATAACATTGTTCTGTAAAAATTCAGGATGAATCAGGATGTTTAACAGAAATGCGCCCAACAAGTTACTCCAAGCACCTACCTGAAATTAGCAGATGAGGGTTTTCTTATAGCTAATCGTGCAGCTTTGAAATATACTCTGTATAGCCAAATAGGTTGATTGCAGTGTAGGAATTTACATACAAGCTTAGACATAATACTCATCTTTTCAGAAGATAGAAATTAATGACCCTGATACATGTATATGTAGTGCATGTTATCCGAAACAAGAAACACTCTTATACACTTTAAGATTGTTGTTTTACTAAAGAAAGTGAATTGTAGAAAATATCAAAAATTATCACTAAGATACAATTTTTAAACACCTTTTGCATAGTTGTAACTGTCAAAATTCGAGGATGAAGACAACAGGATAGCTGGATTGAAAACTGGGACTTCCAGATATAAATGCGGGACATCTTGTCCTATGCCAAAACGAAAGGATGAATTGTTCGATGCAACACACAAAAACCGCACGTCAGTAATGTTTTTATTGAACGGGAGATCCAACTTATTAAAGCGCCGAACGGCTTCCTTTGTTTTTTGATAGACTTGGAAATTGAAATTGTCACAAACGGGAAAATAGGGCCATCTCGTGTAACAAATAACATATGGTATTATTATAATAAATCGTAATAAAGTGGATGATTTCGATAATGTAGCGGGATGGTGGGAATTTTCAAAAAATAAAACAGTCCGCAAAACACTGGAGAATTGGAAACACAATGTACGCTTTTAGTAACACAAAGTATTGGACTGGGTACTTTCACACGATAAACTTTTTGTACTTCTAATTTCATTGTACCGTTATAGAAAAATACTACATATAACAGTATTTCTCACTGTTTCTGAGTGTAGGAGCACCTTAACCGTTCATTTATAGCTGGAGAGCAATCACTGAGCAACCAAATGCCATTTCTTTCCTGAAAATACTGTAACAAGATTTCAGCACCCAAAAATGTCTTGTTGAAAACTCTTAACTTGAAGATAGGCAGGTTTTGGAAACATGTTTTAAGACTGGAGCTGAAAAGAGATCACGCTGTTCCCGAGCGGCATTAAGCCGTGCCCACGGGTAGGTGCTTATAAAGAATGATCAATTTAATTGTTTGATTTATTAACTAATTTTGCCGAGAAATCGATGTTTGTCTGCAACCGTAACCCAAGAGTCTGGCGTGATGAACAGAAATGACAAAATGAAAATACAGCAATAAAATTAGGTTTGTTTTAATGACTTCAACACTGGATCGAAACTCGACGAGAAAACAGAATTCGAATCCTAGAGTTCCATGACTGCATATCCCTAACATGTATATAAAAACTGCACTCGCATGTAAACTCGAAGTGCACGATATCAGTTACTCTAGGATAGAGCACACGTGTCATGATGTTACGTCTCATGATGGATAACCGTGACATGAGATAACAAAACTGTAAAACCTTGCAGATACAGGTTAACTCGCCCTCGTTTAAAATACTGCATCAACCCTTGCTTGTGTAAACTATGACACCCCGGTAATACGGCACACGTTCAACAAAGTTACAAATATCTTTGGAGTCATGTTATTCACTTCTCGATGTTTTCCGATTTGTTCAGTAATACTATAGATGATTTTCAAGACGATTTCAATTTTGTACGTTTTGTATTCAAGCTCGTTGCACTATTGTCGTCTGTTATTGGAATTGGGGTATTATTAAAGAGCTCCCATCATGTTCCTGTGCCTCAAAAGAAATTTATTAATGCACCTTAAGAGATTTAAAGCCTTTAGTATACCTGTTGTTAAAAAAAACGAAATAATGGGAGGAAGACTGTTTCCGCTGTTATTGTTTTTACCAGTGCTTTACCAAGGAGCTGTGAGGAAAGCCAATGGATAGCCTTCTTTTTCAGACATAAAAGGTGCAGTTTTGGAAGCTGCAGTTAAAGCAACGCCACCGAGAACGTCAGCCTAGGACAATTTTTTTGCCAAACTTCCAGACCTTGCAAGCAATGAGCTAATTACTGTATTTACATCATTGCTGAAATAACCAATCATCTTTACAGTAACAGATTTCAAAGCCCTAAGTGCATGTTTTGAATTGGGGCTCATATGGAGTTCATTGATTGCTTTTTCTGGAGTATTCATTACTGCTAGTAACCGTGATTTACTTTCTACTAAGGTCAGCGGGTGTATTTTAACAATCATTTCGGGGAATTGGAAAATCACACGGAAGCACAGTCGATTCTGATAGTCGGGTAAATGAATTACGGTAGCCTGAAGACGGGCCTTCCTGACAAAAATCATGATAATTCTGTGATAGCGCACTACCATCGATATAAATGCTGTGAACTGTCTGGTTGTTAAAACTGCATCTAATCCTCAAGTGCCATTGCGTAGTACAGAACTAAAGGAATTCAAAGGGTACCAAAATGTGTCAATGATTTTTGGTGTTGTTTTATGTCTTTCGAGTAAGTCTGCAACATTAAAAGTGGGACAAATTCCTGATGACGCCCTGCTGGACATGCTACGGGTACAGAAGGTTTTGTTGCAGAAGGTTGAAAAACAGGTGAATGACTCAATCAGTGAACTGGAGAGAAAGATCACAATGCAAGTTAAAAATTTGAAGAGTGCTATTGACGATGTCAACAAATTTCTGACAGAAAAGCTATGTCCTCGTGATTTTTTTCGCAATAATTTCGGCTGTTACAAATTTATAAACGAGTATTTATCGTACGATGAAGCCTCTTCGCGTTGCCGCCAATATCAGAGTCGCTTGGTTGAACTGCATTCTAAGGACAAACAGGACGCTTTGATATCGTTGATGGATCAACGTGGTGCAGTGAATAACAAGTGGTATCACCTTGGCGGCAGAAAAGTTAATAACGTGTGGACCTGGAATGAATTAAAGCAACCCTTCACCTTCACAAACTGGCTTGGACAAGGTTAAAGCCAATCTCACTGCTAGTGATTTTTTATGTCACATTTGAGTAATGGTGGCTTGCAAATGAGAATACGCCGACACTATTTTACTAGCAAAACGGTTGCACTTGACAATGTTTGACAATATAATTTTAAAATGAATTAAGTTCTACGTGCATAATTGTTCTCTGTCTGTAATTCTCGTCACAAACTTCAAACATATTTAAATTAGGTACATGTAGCATATATCTGTAGACCACAAATTCAACCTACAAGTGTAGGTGTTGATTGCAAAATATGAGGTATTGCAACACCCACTGCATACATGTACGTGATAAAACAACGACGCACCTAAAGAATAGTCCTCTTCCAGTGCTTCGTCCCACAAATGATAAGATCTGTGTTTGGCTCCATCAGTTTCTATTGACTTCTTGTGCTTGCAGGTCAAGGCTTGAAGGAATGTGGGCGGTTTTTGTACTACCGTGGCCATCGGTGGCATAAGATATGGGGCGACACCGACTGCACGTACAAGATTTTCTCCGTTTGCGAGATATAATTGGAAAGATGTTGTCTTGAGATAAATTCCAGTATGTAATGTCCAAAAACTATGAAGAAACTGATTAAATGTATCAGTTCAACTATCGTACATCATGGGTGGCGTACCATAGATGGCTGGGGGGGCTATATCTCTCATTTTTTTCAGTGCTGCACGGTCGTTGGTTTATGGGCGATGCACCGCAGGGGGATAGGGGGCTATAGCCCCCCACATTTTTCAGTGCTGCGACGCCCATATACATTTCTGCATGCCGGTACAGGAGAAACGCTTCTCTGTTCAACTATCTTACTTGTGATTCTGAAATGTTCACACATTCTCTGACGTCGTTAAATAAACGTCTGTTTTAATCTGAACCAGTTGCGATGGAAACGCTGCTATAAATTATAAACGGTTTTCTTGAGATTAAATTTGAAAGGTTATTAGGAATTATTGGTACTCACGGATGTGTTACTTGGATTGTTTTTTTTTCTGTGGATTTACTTACGTCACTATAACAAATAAATACAATGATGATAATACTTAGCTTAGTTGTGTTTATTCTGAAATAGATACGAAATAATTATACATATGAATATCACAATGCTAAATATACATTTTATTATGATGGAAACTATAGTAAGACACTTGCACCGATAATTATTGCTTTTTTGGGAAAGCTGTTTTTACGTGCTTGCCATTGATTACATGTTGTGTGAATATTAAGTTTCATGTGTAGTGCTCCTGACGCACGTTTGCATATGTTTCCTAGTTTCGTTTTTGTGATTGGTCTTTTAGACAGCCTACTCGAATTACGTGTATCAAATCATAAATCTCAAGAATAAATTTTGGCTAATTTGATTGGACTATTTCCCTACTGAAAGGACCAAAAAGACGTCGCTATTATTAGGCCCCTTTGATTTACGTATTTATGTATGAGTAGGCAAAGCCTACGATGTACAATAAATGATATTATTATTATTATTATTATATTATTATTGACAAAGTCCGTTCAATCACACGAAATGATTCTTTAAGAACTAAAACTAAAGGCAATACTACTAATAGAATACCATTCATGACTATGTTCAATCCATTTTTAAACGGAATTAGCCACGTCTTCAGAAAACATCTTTCCACGCTGCATATTTCCCCACAAATAACCTATTTACTCATCCACCTATAATTTCTTGGAGAAAATGTAAAAATCTAAAATAACTATTTAGTTAAAGCTAATATCGACAATATACACCAAACTGACAAACCTATTGGCAACACACAATGCAACAAAACTAGGTGTAAAATGTGTAACTTTATCAACGATAGCACTTTTTTCCAGTCTTCCCAAACCAATGAAAACTTTGAAATAAAACATTATTCTGATTGCACCACCAACAATATTATTTACCTTATAACTTGTAAAAAATGTTCTATCCAATACGTAGGACAAACTCAACATAATCTACAAACTCGGTTTCGTAATCATAGATTGAACATAATACATAAAAAATATTTCTGATACTATAGGTAATCATTTCAATTCCAAAAACCATAATATTCAAGATCTTTCTGTACAAATAATAGAAAAACTCCAACACCCCAGTTCCCCTCACAGACTCAAAAGAGAACAATATTGGATAGACAAGCTCAATACAATAGAACCTCATGGATTGAACATAAAACTTCTTAAAATACACCATTGAATTTTTTACGCAAAAATGTATGATATTCATTACACCATATCTTAAATGTCAATTGTCATATTGTGTTTGATTTTACTTTATTTCTGTTTCTGTTGACAAAGGACGTTACTACATCCGAAAATTTCAGTTGATCCCTTCTTGTTTTATTTACCTATTTATATTCTAATATTCATTACGCCACATCTTAAATGTCAATTGTCATATAGTGTTTGATTTTACTTTATTTCTGTTTCTGTTGACAAAGGACGTTATTACATCCGAAAATTTCAGTTGATCCATTCTTGCTGTTTTATTTACCTATTTGTACTCATTATTTAATAAAATTCTTCTTTGAATATAAAATTCTCTTTCTAATATCTAAAGGCCATGATATAAACTGGATAGGTAAATAAAGTGTTTTAGTTGCAAAAGTATCCAATTAAAAACTTTATTTTCATTACTTATAGGCATGCCAAAAACACATTGTTTTTTGTCAATAACCATACTTATGCCTTTTACCAACAACACCCAACTGCGTAATTCTCCCATCAATATTTTTATTTTATTGCATTCCAAAAGAATGTAATCCACTGTTTCACTTTGTGAAAGACAGAAAGTACATACATCAGAGTCCACCAGGTTATTTTTTTAAGAAAAGAGTTCGTTACAAGTATTTTATGTAATAGTTTAACACCCCGACCAACCCGCGATCGAGAACGACCGGAAGGCGATCGAGAACGACCGGAAGGCGATCGAGAACGACCGGAAGGCGATCGAGAACGAAGAGAAGCGAAGCCAGGCAAAGTGAATAAATTTGATGAATTTACGTTGTTTTTACTTCCAATGTGAAAACAGAGACATAACTTCAAGGCGTAACACATTGAGGAAGGGCAGATAGAGGTTTAGGCTAGTGTCTATTCCAATTATTGGAGATAAGTTACGTTGAACGAGGCATCTCTTGAGTCAAAAGTGATTTGCATGTCATTTTGACAAATTACAGATATTTTTGGCACTAAATCAATAAATTGACCATAAAGTTATGAAGAAATGACTTGTGAAAATATAAGACAACGCTTGTTTTTAGTAGTTTTGTCAGGATATCAGATTTTTCGACATTTTTCTGTTGAAAGATGCGATCGAGAACGCAAAGATAAGCGTTCGGAAACGCAAATTTTTGTTTTGTTCATGCAATCGAGAACGCATCGTGGTGTTCCGAACAGTTACGAACTGTTCACATATAAAATGTGAAAAGGGTTACAAAATAAGTATGGTGCAATGAATTAATAACATTGTGCGTCATTACTCTGTTACTTTCGTATCCAAACTAAACAATATAATATCATTACCATTACATCACAATGACCGACTACAAGTACATTAAGCCCTATTTTAATTGTAGATATTTTAACAAATGAATTTATTTTCATTTCAGGAAACGAGTTTACTGTTATTATTGTGAGGCAAGCTTCAACGAACAGCTTAATCAGGGCGTGAAGTACACCCTACCAGGGTTTTGACGAAACCAAGGGGAACAAGGGGTTCTAAACTAAGACTCACCCAGCAATTGTTCCATGTGGTTTTAAGCCAGGAGTAAACAAATTGTTGATGCAGATGAAAGCAGTGGGGGATTTATGGGCCGCGGGTGCCAAGAGGCCCCCCTAAAATTCTCCCAGATACCATTTGGCAGTCCAGGGTGCGATTTGCCCACTAGCATATGCGCCAACCACGGGGGCTCGAGTGGTTAATGCACTCGAGGGGTTAATTCATAGGCCTTGAAGAAACCCGGTTTACTTCACAGTCGTCTGCTATTTTTGATGTAAGGTCTCGTTCTTGATCGCCTTCCGGGTGTTCTCGATCGCGGGTTGGCCGAGGTGGTTTCAGCTGAAGTGTACATAACTTGAAATCATAAGTAGTTTTAAAAGACAATGAACACAATTTTTCCAGTCATCACTTTGAAAGTTATAACCTTCTTCTTGAAATCTGTTTTGGGTAATAGGCAAAAATTTGTTCTGGCAGACAATTTCATATATCATTTTACATATTGAAGTGCAGTTTAAAAATTACAGATATTAAGAGGTATTATTGGTCCATATATCATAATTAATTGCATTTGTAATGGTGTTCTCCCCAGAAACGACCTAATAGATTGAATGAGAGAAAAATATTTCAAAAAGTTTGTAGATATAGTCGAGATCGTTTTGAATTCAGTAAATGAGTAAAAACTGTTATTTTCATCAAGTAGGTCATTAATAAAAAGAACACCACCTCTTAAGCATACTTGCTAAAGAAGATAGATTTTCTGTCTATTAGTATTTCATCGTTATGCCATAAACTTGTTGAGAGTAAACCATCTTTATGGGGCTGTTTACTAATGGAAAAAAACGAGTTACTTAGAACTTCGTTCCAAAAAAGATTGATTACGTCAGTATGATATTTAATAAAATCATTTCCAAAATTTATAATATTTGACTTTGCAAACCCTGTTTCAAGTTCAAACAATTTCACCCATTTTGATTCAGAGTTAAGTAGTCTCTTTATCTATGAAATTTTTATAGCCTTGTTAAAAAGAAATATATTCAACATTTTAACTCACCCTTCCTCATACGTTTTAATTAATACATCTCTCATCACTCTCTCAACTTTTTTATACCAAATAAACTTAAAAATTCTTGCTTCAATTCATTCATAACAATGTCTGATGGAATAGGCAGGGTTTTCATAATGTGAATAACTTTTGGCACCATCAAGGTCTTCACCACCGTAACTTTCCCGAAAAGGAGATTTTTCTTCTAGACCAAATTTTGATAAGATTATTGATTTCATCAATCTTCTCATTGCAGTTGATGTCAATCATGTTTTCTAGGTTAACACTGAACTTGATACCTAGCATCTTAAATTCCGTCATGCCCCATTCCAACTTCCATCTTTACAAAAAAAATTTACTGCAAAACCAAATAACATTTGTTTTGTAATAATTTACTCTCAAACATATCTGCACAATTACTCAAAACTTCCATAGTAGCTTCTAAACTACGCCGTGAACCATCTAAGAAAAACGTTGTGTCATCAGCATATTTAGAAAGTATAAATTCATGATTTCCTATTTGAGTGCCTTTAGTTTCCCTATCTTGTTTCGTCATCATAGCTAATATTTCAGCACATTAACTGAATCATATGGAGCAAGTGGATCATCTTGTCTACAGCCCCTGTGCAGAGTAAAACTTCTGTACAGGAAACCGTTTTGAACAATGTATGACACGGGACAATTATAAAAGGTTTTAATCCAGCGCTTAATTGAGGTCTTGAAATTGAAAATATCCAAAACATAATTTATGAAGTTCCATGACAAGCTATCAAAAGCTTTTTCAAAATCTATTTGTAATAACACCCCTCGTATACCACTTTTTCACAGAAATTCATAATGTCAAACGTCAATCTTATGTTTTCACCCATACACCTCCCTTTTATAAGTCCCGTCTGATACGGGGAAATTATGTATGTACGTACCTTTTTATTCGTCTAGCAATGCATCCGGATGCTGCTTTGTAAACCATATTGAGCAAAGTTATTGGTCTCCAGTTTTTTTATAAATTTTTAACCTTATCTGGCTTTGGAATGGAATTAAAGTTAGGACCCCAGTTTCTGTGTGTTTGACATTTCAATTTTTACATATGTGTCTTAAAACAAAATAGTCTAAATCTTTCCAGAAAAATTTGAAGAATTCATTTGCTAAACCATCTGACACGGGGCTTTTTTAATTTTTTGAATTTTTCAATACAGTCCAGAGTTATTCATATGTTACGTGCCCCTCGAGCTCCATAGCAAAATTATCGGGAAGCTTATTTGAAACAGTAAGGTTCTTTATTTTACTTTTTTCAATAGAACTGTTGTCAGAATAAAGTTTTTCATTAAAATTGCGGCAACGTCTAGTATCTTTTTCTGATTTGTAATTATTTCTCCATTTTCCAATTCTATTTCATACATAAGTTTGTTATAAAAATGCCTCCATTCTAAATATTTTGTTGGGCGCACCCCTTCCTCTATTCATTTTGCCCTGGATCTGACGTAATGCCCTTTTAATTTCCATGACCTTATCTCTAGAAGAGCACTCTTTCTCCTTTCTAAATCTTCAAAAGTTCTATCAACACATTGTTCTAAATTCTCTATTTCTTTCTCTAACTTATTCTCTTGACTATCTATTTTTTCTTCTTTTGAATCGAGTAAGAAATAGTATTTTTTTCTTATTTCCATTAACAGCTGTTGTTTTCCAGCAACTTCGAAGAAGCACAAAAAGTGATTACAAGATTAATAGTTATGTATTTTTTACAAAGTGGACACCATTTCGAAGATTTGTTAGCTAAGTTATTTGGAACAGGCAGTTGATCTTCTCGTTATGGATGGCCAATCAGATGGAAATGTGCTTGTAATTGCCAGAAAAAAATCTGCGATTCTGCACATCATGGACGGATAAAATGGGTACATTGATTGGTGTAAAAATAACATTGGTAAAAATTAATTATGCAAACGTCTTTTGAAAACTAGTTCCGCTTATATACATGTATTGCAGCCGGCATGTTGTTTTACAACAGTGTCTATGACACAACTGTTTCAACTGTGAGACCATATCGTTTCAAACTATACAAATTTCCTGTACATCACGCTAAGATGAATTAGGTACTAGACCAACTAACACATAGGTGGATTTAGGGGGGACAGACCCCCCCCCCTCTTGGCCGCTGCAAAAATTAAAACAGCAAGAGCGTGAGGAAATATTGAGTTTAGTAACTAGCCCCAGTAATAATCATGCGGCTGAAACAAGATTTAACGTGTACAGTTGTAGTTTGAGTGTGGGTTTGTGCGTTTGAATGGGGGGCTCAGACCCTATTGCAAGTGTCCGAGCCAGACAACCGTTTTCCAGTTTTTTTAGTCCTCCGTTTGTTTTTCAATGAAAGGCCCACACTTTCAGAAATCAGAGCCCCCTATATTTTTGGCAAGATGCTCGAAACAAAGTGTTGCCCCCTGTATCATTGATATCCTAGATACAGTACTAGATAGTCAAAGAAAAGTTATGAGCGTATCATTGAAGTAATTTTCCTTGAGACAACTCAGCACCCCTTACATTGAAGAAAAAAACGTCTGCACATTGATGTAATTATTATTCTTTGGTGTAACCTGAAGTACACAATTCCAATCACCTTTCGAGAAATTGGATCTGTACAAATGCATACTTCGGACCTCCGCCCACGTGCGTGTCTTACCAACCACTACAGGTGTTTTGGTGTCACTTGTGCATTCTTCTTTTTTCATTGAAATTCTTAATGTTAACATATCAATTTCTATAACCCCATCCTTCTGCAAAATTTTGCTCCCAACTTTTATTCAAATTGGCCTATGCCCTCAATTCCGAAATATGCATATGTACACAAACATATATAGCTCCATTGGTCAATTTTTGCATACAATGACAAGACTTCACACGCATACTGTTGTTTGTATGTTTCCGTGGGTTTCTATTATTTTTTTCTACTTTGTGTTCATGTGTTTCACATGCCTCAAATCTTTTTGTTAGAATGCATCAAGTGGCGTCGGGTCAAGGAATTTTAGACTTCCACTAAAAACTTAGAGAATACAGTGATGTAATGGCGCGCCGGAGAGTGGCCCGGCCCTTGACATCTGAGCGTGTGGCCGGTTTATAAACAGCTGAAAATAGGTACTATACAATTCTAAAGACAAAAAAGGCCGATCACGTTGCTGTATAATGTCATTTTCTAAACTTTATACATTTCAGTGATTGTCTTTTCAGCTGAGCTGGCAAAACCTCCCAGGCCCTAGCAGCACTCCGTAAGAAATTTTAGCCAACGCATTAGGAATTTTGTCATTGCAATGACCGTTTAAGCAATGGAAGGGTCACATGTTTACTTTGTTTTATGTTACCAATATTTTAATACCTCCTTAGTATTTAAAATTTCAAATTTTACTCTGAAAATTCCCCAGGTTCCCTAAAGCCACCGTGCTTTTGTTTGCATAGCGTTCATCATCAATATGGCGGATCGCGTGTCACGCGCTGTCTGGCTTGCGAGTATAGTCGTGTCATCTCTCTCTCTCTCTATATATATAGCTCATTCGTTGCAATCATGCGTTAAAAAGTCACAAATTGGCAACTAACTTTATGATACGTGAGTCAATTTGAACCATTGAAACATTGTTTCTAATAGGGGTGTTGGATTTTGTAAATATGTCTTCTCGTATTGTTTAAAAAGTAGGGTCAAAGAAGAGCTAAAAACGTGGATTAAGTGTTTGTTTTCGACGTTGGCTTGCAACGCAGTGGTACTTTTTAAATTATAATAATATTGTGCCTACGGTAGGCCTAATAGAGCCCGTACCGGTATACGTGGGCATATATTTCTTTGTTACGTAGCTCAGAATGCACGTAAGTATGTTAAACTGTGTAGATTGTATCGAAATAATCTTACCCCGTAGGCAGATCTAAGCATAGCCTTGGTACAAAGCTGTACATAAATATACAGCTTTGCACCGATGCGGGTAAAAAAGTTGTAAAGATAAAATCTGACACAAAATTAGCGTCATTAAAAACTACAGTCTTCCTTGAGTAATTTAAATTATTTAACGGTGTTGGCAAAAATGGCGTTCTACCGTTATTCTGCTGCTAAAGTTGTGGAGCGATCTTTAGCGACCGCTTTCGGCGCCATGAAATTTTGCGTCACCTATTGGCCAGATTCTTCTGATGTTCTTTCACGAGGTTGCGTACACGTCACAACAAATTATCAGAACTGGTTTCACCTCATTAAAAGTTTTTAGAATTTTGGTACAGAAAAATTGAATTTCAGAAGAAATTTTGTTGCTTCCAAGCTATCATTGTGTGCTGAGAAATGTCGCAAAAATTTAGGAAATGGCGCGTGCGCGTGACACGAGCGTACTGTTTTCAAAACGACGAAATACTTTTCATTGTTAGAAAAGGCAGAGAGTTACGCAAGAAAATGAAGGTTATTGCATTGTTTTTCACTTAAACGGCTGTAACGGGCAAGGTGAGTGTCGGTTGACTCCCAGATTTTGCATGCACACCGTCTGGTCTTTAGCTTTACATGTTGATACAAGTTTCATGGCGTGGTGACGAGCAGAACTACCTTGGCTGTGTGCAATTTCGCTGTCTACGGAAGAAATACACGCAGTGGGACCTAGCTGTATTTTGACGACAGTCTTCATA
>NMRA01000078.1:569641-592459 GCA_002633005.1 Phoronis australis
ATATATATATATATATATATATATATATATATATATATATATATATATATATATATATATATATATATATGTATGTATAGATTAGATATAGATATAGATATAGATATACATTTAGTCAAACTTATTGTCTTTTTCAAAAAAGAAATGCCAGTCTAATGTTTTGTATACTTCAAAGTTTCAGCCAAAGGCAAAGATTGAACCCAAAACAGGCACATGTTTTATACCGGAAGTTTTTAGTGTTCTGTCCAGTTGACTGCTTAGTCAAGCACTAGGAATTTATGCTCATACGGATATCTCAACCTGAACACGTGCTTCACTCCGTACATAAAGCGAATGTTCAAAAGAGACGCATGGGCTTAAATGCGTGAGTAAAAAGTTAACGCAAGTTCACCAGGCAAAAACCGCTTTGCAGACTTCAAAGAAATCGTTGACGGAAATCGAAAGTTATTGAGGTGCTGCGAACCTCTTTCAATGCACAGCAACGGATTTTGTGTAATAGTTCAACTGTATTCAACTACACCTGGCAGAATCATTAGAACGTCCACGGCGTGTCCTTTCTGTGTGAGTTCCCTGTCCTTATGCCGAGGGTGATTATTGCTGAAGGATGTTGCAAGACACCGCGAGAAGTCGCCTTGTGCCAGCAGATCTACTTCAGGTAAATCAATTTCGGACTCGGTTAAACACAGTAAATCCTCAGGACAACCTTCCGACACCTGTGTTACTCTCCTTTCTACATTGGGGAACTCGAAGCTCCAGTGACTGTCGAAGATATCTGCCTTCACAAGTCCAAACGGTTCTACAGTGTCTAATGCGGTCATTTGCAACGATGTGCAGTCATCTCTCTCGACACTGTGTTCCTCATGGAGGGCGCTGTTGTCAGTGGCGGTATATTTGGTTTCGGACCTAACTTCCGTCTTCACTGCTTGCGTGTTTGTGGCTTTAAATTGCCCAGTCCTCCCGAAACAGTAAAATTTATTAATTAAGAACTATCAAGTACCGATACTAACTCAGATTATTGCAATAAATTTTTAAGTTATTCTTTAACAAAACAAGCATGTACAACAAGTAACTAGCACAGCAGCCAACGAAGCCCGCTGGACATTCAGACTTTCACAGTAAAGAAGTTCTGTATATTGTTTCTAGTGACGTTGCTATGAGTAACTTCACGTGGGATGGAAAATAACGATGTTACCACCGATATTGTGCAGTCTCAAGAATAGTCTTTTGCTTCGCACTATCTTTGCAGGCGTACACTATACGCGTCACTTCCCTGGTTAAAACCAATTTCATAACTCATGTATCCCTGATCGTTTGCGCCGTAACCACTTATTTCTCAGCTTATCGCTATTTAGTTTTGTGCCACCCTGGCCATTCTTTCCGTTGGTACCCCCCCGCGCATCGGATTGCGGACTCCTAAGCCACCTCATGGACAATACGTTTCACAGTTTATGACATTACTTGCAGTTCTCATAGAGAACACAGAGAACGAAAATGTAGTCTGGCATGGGTTGTCCAGTTTCACTAAGTTTTCCACGTGAGACTTGTATTGGACCCACCTTTTGGAATCTCTTGAAATCTTCTTGGCGAAAGTGCATGTCAGCTCCTTCGTGGCACTGTGAAGAAATTGCGGACACGACATGCTCGTGTTAATTCGAGTGCTTCAGAATAAATCCTTATCACCAGTCAGTGTAAGTGAAAATGGTTACCGTTGTCTGTATGTGTCTTGCAAGCACTAGCTGAATTGAATTGTAAGCCTACCTGCTGTCAACCTAGATATATATTGTTTTGAAATTTTTCAGCAAAAATTGGGAGTGTTTCACTGACCTATCCCGGGCCTGTTCCGTACGAACAAGAGAAAACATTAGATGGCGCTAATGACGCTGGTGATGACACAGTTATGTCATAATAACTTCGGCTTTACAATGGTGATTAATTTGGTAATGGAAAAATGGCATTGAACTGTCACACACCTTTATATATTTCTCTTTTAACACGTCCGGACCAGGTTTTGGTACGGGTCTTCTTTTCCCGTTTTTCTTTGACTTTCCCCTTTTATTTCGCAGTGCTTCTTCTTTCTAAAATGTTAAAAGCCACGAATTAGTCAGAAAGGAGGCTCGTAATATATGATTGGCTTACACTTATGGTTCACGTGCTATGGACCAAAACGCTTGCTTGTTGCTGCCTACTCACACAAATATATTTATGGATATAAAAGTTAACCCGTAGTTTTAATACAAACTGTTCATCAGATCAATTAACAATTTCCACAGTGTACATGCATCCAAAAATTCCTTTTCAGCCTGGCAGATGCCGTGTTTAGCTTTTGCGACTACCACTACATCGGCCGTGGCCATCCCGTTATTCATTGCTTTAACCCTCCTGGAAGTCAAACAGAAAACCGTGAGCGAACGATGCATTCAATAGACTGCGATCACTTCCCATAGTACAATAAGTTGATTTGACAATGCATTATGCAAACTAGCCTTTTACGTATGGACAGAAAAGTGCATTACACTGTGCAGTGAGTGGGGAATCCATTATCGAAGCAGAGCTCTGTGTTCAGTAGACCAAAAACATTACCTTACATTTGGAGCGTCAAACATTCACTTTCGGAACGGAAACTGAACTCTATGCCAATGAATTCTATCTTACAATCCAACATTCTAATTTCTTAGTAAGTAATTTATTGAGACATATACACGTAGCCATAGGCCCAAAGTATATCATGTACTGACAAGACAGAACATTGTTAGGTGCCACGTTTCAAATTGGATAATAAATTGTGGCGCTTGAGAGCGTGATGGACGAATTTAATAAGTAGGATATCTGGAGTTATCATGAGATATTCAAATTTAGAAGCCGCGGGAGAATGACAAAAACGATCGCTTAAGTACTTAACCCGAAGGTCTTGGTACGCACTACAAGCCAACACAACGTGGTATTCGTCCTCTACACATCCCGAATTGCATAACCCACACAGCCTGTTTTCATAGGGAATATTTGTGTGGCGACCTCTTTCCACTAGTAACGAATGATTTGAACATTGCAATCGAGTCAGAGACTGGATAAAAACACGTGGGATACCAACTATTTCTAGTCAATTCTCAAGACTATACATTGATTTAAACCTCACATAGTAATGCACTTTTGCGTTACATTCGATATCAAATTGCCAGCCTTGCAAATAACAGTTGTTGACACGTTGAGAAAAAACTGTCAAGAAATACGCTTGGTTTACCACACCCTGATTAATCCATACATCTGAAAAACCATAGACAGATAGAAGTTTCCTGACAAAACTTGCCCAATTATAGGAAGATCTTTCAATCAGGTCTGATTGAAAAAGCATATCATATGCACCTTTTACCCCACGATTACTAGCCATCTCCAGTATTTTGAACCAGTATTTTATACAAGAAACAAACTATTTAGTAGTCAATGGGAGTCGACCACATTCTCCCGTAATTGCCGAATTTGAACAACAACTGCTTACTCCTAAAATGCGTTTACAAAATTTGATATGTACATTTTCCAATTGTTCATATTCCTTAAAGCCCCATATCTCAGCGCCGTAACACAGAAAGGGGTAAACTATTATATCGAACAGGTGAAAGGCTATTGACGGGGGCAGATCACAACATCTTCGTTTTAATTTACAAATTGCACGTTGTAAGTTGATGGCGGTAGAGGAACATAACGCCATGTCGCCTGCGTACAGTAGGGATTTAACTCTTGGCACTTGTTCGCTGAGATATGTGCTATTAATATTACTTTTCGCACTCATTTGATCCAGAAATTCATTTAGATACAACACAAATAATAATAGGCTGATCATGCAACACTGGCGAGTACCAACAGTACAATCAAAGAACTCTGTAAGACCATCTTGAGTTTTCACACAAGTGCGCAACTTACTATACATAGAGCGGATAATGTTGAAAATTTTACCGTGCACATCAATGTTTTTCAATCAATGGAAGAGTAAATTATGTGGGATTCGATCGAATGCCTTCGAGAAATCTACAAAGGCACAGTAAAATCTCCCATCCTGCCAACTCAAATACCTGTGTCACATAGGTTGAAGTGTAAACACTTGGTCAATCGTAGAGTAGCCTTTTCTAAGCCCAACTTGAGACTCATAAAGTTTATCATTATTTTCAGCCCAGTAATAAAGACGATTATTTAAAAGTTTGGTAAAACGTTTTCCCAAAGCAGACAACAGGGAGATACCTCTATAGTTGTTTTCGTCATTGATATTACCTTGTTTATATACTGGAATAAGCACTGCATCACACCAAGTCTGAGGATAATACCCAGAATCAAAAATAGCATTAAATAACCTATACAAGACTGGCACTATCGTTACCTTAGTGCACTTCAGCATTTCAAAAATCACGCCATCATAACCCCTAGTCTTGCCATTAGGCAATTGTTTAATGGCCTCATATACATGTATTTCAGAAGGCAAGAAATCAGTATTAAGATCAGATAGGAAATTGTTACTACCCTTTTCACAGGAACTATCATGCTCACTCATTTCCTGCGTGGCAAATTGACTCAAATTTGACAATGCATTATGCAAACTAGCCTTTCACCCTGACGTATGGACAGAAAAATGCATTGCACTGTGTAGTGAGTGGGGAATCCATCATCGAAGCAGGGCTCTGTGTTCGGTAGACCAAAGACATTAGCTTACATTTGGAGCGTCAAACATTCACTTTAGGAACGGAAACTGAACTCTATGCCAATGGATTCTATCTTACAATCCAACATTCTAATTTCACCGACCGAGTGACTGCCGTATCGCTAAGTTACGCTGTAGTGAAGTGTAAAGAATAACCGCGAAACATTTTCCTTGCGTTGTCCTGTGTGACCTCGCATGTCTCACAAGTACTTTGCATGGGCGGCGCAGCACTGAAATAAGTGGGGGCGCTCTAGCCCCGGTTCCTTATGGTGCGCTGCCCATGCTTTGTCTACTGAACACTACTCCGACGAAACACGTAAATTGTCTAGTTGCCGGGGGTGTACGCCGTGTCAACGACTACGCCTGGATGTGCACGCTCAGTCATGTTTCGTCTATTCGCGAAAAGTCAATTAAAATAAAACTTGTAACACTAATAATAACTGACCCATAAACGCTAAGACCCATAACAATCAAAAGATCCCGCATAGGCGTTATCTTCTACTCTTAGTATTGAGAAGTTATGAATAAAGAATAGATTGTGCGCTAGTGTAAAGTTTACAATTTTCAAAATTAGCGAGTTATAGTAACATCAACGGGCCACTAACTCTCTCAAAATTTCCTCTTTGATTACCGCTTCCGCCCTCAAAGTTTTAATATCCCGCTGTAGATTAGAGATTGTACACGGTGTGTCTTCAAAATGCTGTTGCACGTTTTCATAGCAGCGATCTATAACAGAGAAAAGTGCGTAAATTCATTTGAAAACACAAGACCGAAGAGCACAGCTGGTTCTCATTTCTTTTTGTTTAAACGCTTTCGATGGTACGGTATGTTTTAGTTGCTTTATTTTTACAAAAATAGTTTTGCGTAAGGAGCTTGCTCTTTTAATCATCAAAAAGTCCAGAACCAACTCTGTTTTTTGGACTTAGCAAAATATTAAATTTCGGGTAAATCACAATTAAGGTCCATATTTGCGAGTCAACTGTGTTACGGGCTATAGTCTCTTTGGTTCACTTATGCAAAGAGCTATTTAGCTGTACAAATTAAAAAAGAAGTATATGCATGTTTTGACTATAAATTTCATGCGCTTTTGGCGTTATAAGTGGCCATCTAAAGTGCTTGGCTGCTTCAGAAGCATCGACGGAAGTGCATAATTGAACTCCGCGTAACTTGCCGATGAGTAACGAAAACTCGAAATACGTTGCTTTTCGTGACGACAGCAAATCACAATGCAAAGAAATTATATTTTCAGGGTGAACCCCTCAGTTTTTGAGGTGGTTTACTTGCAGTTTATATTACACTGGTGGTGGTTTTTTTGTTTTGCTGGCGACGTTTTTTATCTTTTTATATTTTTTGTTCTGTCCTAAGGGTGGGTGTAAAACCCTGAACCCCGTAGATCCGCCAGTGAATAAGTCTTTGATTTGATTTGTTTGGTTTGTTATTTTTTGTTTTTGGCTTTCAATTTTGCCGATTAAACTATCTTATTTGCAAAAAACAGGGAAAAGCCAGCCGAGCTTACGGCCCCAATCATTGGTCCTGCAGGTCAGCGCTTGTTCTATGTTCAGATCCAGTCGTGCTTGGGTAGACAGCGTGGGTTTTGGGTCGTGGGTCGTGGGGTTGTGGGTCGTAGGGGTCGTGGGTAGAGGGGAGTGTGGGTCGAGGGGGTTGAAGGGGCATAGAACTACCCCCCTTAAAATAACCCAGCTTTTATAGATATGACATCCTTCATTTTTACCAAAAGTGGCCCACGCATACGGACCTTGAATGTGATTTGCCAGTTTATCATATGCTTAGTTTTAAGATTTAAGGAGTAGTATTTTTCGAAGCGATATCTCATTTCTACTCAGCGAGAGGATGAGGGTAATTGGGCAGGGTATTAACGATCTAGGGGACTACACTGTACATCACATGAATAGTGACACTAACAGCGTATGGTAGAAAGGGAACTCACATTGCGGCTTAGCTAGTTTCAGCACCTTGGCTCGGTTTTGCTCAATGAATCCTCTTAACTTCTCCAACATCGTTTTTATATCGAGCAAAGTCTGGGCTTCCTTCTTGTGAATTTTACTCAGTTTCATATGAGTGCTGGAAAACAAGAAAATCGTTCCAAGCAACATGATTAGCTGCTCGCTGAAGGTGTTTTCATAAAAATTGCTTTACAAACAGACTCACCTGCACCTGAAAACTTTCTACCGTTTTACAGTACGCTATTCAGCAAATGTTCATTAACGACATTTACGAGATAGCGCTTATGAAGAGAAGTTCCTCTTTGAAACATCTGGTTAGATTAAAAGCAGAAATCAGTGTGTGTGATAACGGTCCCACGTGACTACAGAATTCAAACATGTAGTTAGGATCGTTGTCCGAGGAACACTGTAAAAGATAGTTACTTGTTTTCGGTGAGTTCAAACATTCCTCGTTTTGTCACCTGCTAATGTGTTATAGGCGTCCCAGCTGAGTGACGAAAACAGTATTCGTGAACTTGTACTTTCTGTGTGACAGATTGGACATTATGGCTCTTTTTGAGCAGTTATCGAGAGGCACAGGGAAATATTTTGTTTCAGAGAAACTAGGTATCAAAGTCGTCGATGATATCAGTACTAATAGGCCATTATCAAGATATTATCGGCCATTGCAGACACCACATCCGCCCCACAGTTGACAAACGACTTAAGTGTATTGCAATTTAATTTTCTACGAAAGTTACCTGTTGAGTCCATGAATACAAAATACACCTTTGCCTCAAAATTACGCACTTTTTCGTCCAACCAATTTCTTCTACTGTTTTACCAACCAACTTCAGGACGTCTGTCATGTCCATTTCAGCGTAGTTCTTTCTCCGTACATCGTTCACTCTTTAACAGCGAGCGTCCCGCAATAAGACGTCAATGAATCAATCACTCGGATTTCAAAAATAAAGATGACGTCATGCTATTATGTTGTTTGATGACGTAGCTAATTGTATTGACAGAATAATTGTGACGTTTTCCGTTTCTAGAGTCATTTTGGAAATGGTTTTGGAAAATAAATTTCTCACTTTGAGAAATCTCTGACTATATTACTTGATAGCTGCAGATGATTGTTACAAAATTCGCACTGTCTTGTCCTGTGAATTTGACAAAGGTTATGTCCTTAATACCACAGGTTAAGTACCGATACAAGTTAACTGTTTGATGTGTCCAATGAAATGAAGAGGATACGTATTTTGCTAAACAAAAACTGCAACTTTCTTTCAGTTGAGTGTTAGTGTTGGGGACTATACATGTACATGTATGTGTTAAACGAATTTGAAACCTCTTTTAGTTATGAATCATATGTAAAGTGGCCCTTCCCCCACCACTCGTCAGTTAAAAAGTTTATAAAATTTACAATTTGTTTCAAAGTTTGGTGTTTTGTACATGTACATGATTTAACCAGTTTAACAAACAAGATTTTCTCTGGCCTCGAAAGCAAGCGTGAAAGTAATTTTGGGATGTTTGGCAAAGTATCTGTAAATGCTTTATTTTTATTACTTTAAGCTATTCGCGTGATGTTTTTCGCAAGCCGTAAAACTTTGCGGTAAAGATGAGAGGTGAGGTCTATAAAATCGAATTATGACATTAGGTCTCCCTAAGTGTCTAAAAATTCATGAAACTTATAAATATTATTCTATGAAACTTTCCACACTACAAACATCCATTGCCTGCAAAAACACGTTGTTTAATCACACTTCAAAAATACAACTTGTCAACCTAGGAAACCCTATACTTTTCAAATGAAACATCTTGAAATTAGTGTCAAGTAGATTAAATTGGCTCTTCCGCACACAATGTCTCCAATTGTTAGTCTGGTACTGTCTTGGACAGTTTGTTTTCCGTAGTCAACGCATATAAGACTTAGTTGCCTCTTTCAATGAAATGACCGAGATTATAATTTTCGACGACAGGGTTTTAGTTCTGAACAGGCCGTGCCTACTTCTCAAGACACCCGATTGTACATAATAAAATATACAGATAGAAATTTCAAGTTTCGATAGAAATTTGATATGTATGTTGCAGCCTCACCTTACCCCGCGTCAAACAAGGAAACATATCATTTTTAAGAAGAAACACAATCACGTTCCTACTTACAATAAGAAATCATTCTAGTGCTCTAAGAAGTTTTCGCCACTTTTTTATTTGAAAAAAAAGGAATTTTCCGGGATTGTTCTGAAACCCCCTCGACCCACGACCTCCTCGACCCTCAACCCCCTCGACCCACTACCTTTGACCAGGTACCATTTAGTATTATTGCCGTTTTCACAAGCGCACAAAGTGCGTTTCTGGAAGGGATTTGCCACTGCTAGCTTACGCTTTCGACGTTATAAAAATGGCGCTGTCAAATAACAGAAATAAACGTTTTGTTTTTAATTGTTTTTCACAACGTGATAACACCACAAAAGAACCAAACTTAGAAACGTCGCCAACCAAGAAAAAACGAAATACACGGAGAATTGTTTAGAAGAAGTGTTTATAATGTATTTTATACCACATCATTGTACAACCCATCACAGGCAATGAAGTACGCTTGCAGCTTAACAGGTGAAGGAACATTAAGATTCCCTCATAAACATATCGCCTCTACTGTACTCTTATGGGGTGGAGGATGATCGCCGGAAGAGCGTACAGTTTGTTGACCTATCGCAAGCTCCGCTCCCTTGCGCAATGCCGACTAACAACCAATGAGTTTTACCAGGAAACGTGTTGCTTGTCGGGTAAATGGCGGCTTGGAAACGAAGGTGTGTCAAGAATGATGAGTTCTAAATGGTCAGTTAAGGCGTCACTCAAAATCCTGGCGATAGGTCAATTGTGAACGATTCCTACTGAACGCAGTGAAATCGATGCGTTCAACAGAGGACAATAAAGTCAGTTCCACCAGTGAGTATTGATTAAGGGTGGGTTATCCAGATGATAATTTAAAGTATTGCAAAAGCATTGGTCTATATCGAAAAGAAAAAAACACGAACTTCCAGTCCCATGACGTGTCGAATTCCGTAGGGGTAAGAATTTCACGAGATTTAGGTGATTTGTTCGTAATAAATGACGATACAGAATCTCCCAAAACTTTGCGTGATGATTGCGTTTCCATTTCGCGTCTTCGGAAGGCACTCCTATTCACTAAAGACGCCGTTCATCGATGTCACTTTGTTACCATTTTGTTGAAGTTCACTATTCAATAAATTTCAGAATTCATTACAGTTGTATAGTCATGATATAATTTAAACTTTTCAGAACGCTTTGGAATCTGCTAAGTGATTTGCGAAGGATATCTGTTGAAATGCGTCCCTTGGACCGCCGTCGATGAGGTGTCATTCCGTAGACGCGAAAACTGGTGAAAATGCTAGATCACACAATACCACGTAAAATCAATAACATTCTTCAGTAAAAATTCAGGATGCAGCGATGTTTGACAAAAACGTGATAAACAAATTGCTTCAACCACCTATCCGAAATTAGAAGAAAAGGGTTTTCCTATAGCTAAACGTGCAAACATCGACTGTGCAGCTTTGAAATATAATCTGGATAGTTTTTTGCGTTGTTTGCAGTGTAGGAATTTACATAAACGCTTAGAAATAATACTAATGCTTTAGAATTTGAAAATTAGTTATCCTTATACATGTTACCCGAAACAAGAGATACTCTAACACATGCCAAACGCAAATATGAAATTTCGATGTAACACACAAAAACGTAAAGTCAGTGATGTTTTTATTCAAGGGGAGATGTAATACAATAAAGCGCCCGACGGCATCCTTTGTAATCTTTAACAGACTTGGAAATATCAAGCGCCACACAGGGAAAAACAGGGGCATGCAAGTGCGCGGACTGTTTTATCTTTTAAAAATTTCCCGCCATGCCCTTGCCTCATCGAAATGACCCTCTTTGTTATGTATCAACATACAATGATACAATTTCTCACACAGCATTGCTCTATTTTTCCGTGTGTGGTTTGTGTAATTCAATATGGAAAAATCTCTCATTTTTTTAAATGGGTCGAGGTTGCAAACAAGGAAGCCCTTTACATCCCTATCATTTTCTACTCTGTGCTGAGATTATGGGAAATCTCTTTAAGCCCCCTGCAGCGACCTCCGCAGAGCATGTTTGAGTTGTGACCCGTGGTTGTTTGTGACCTAATGCGGTGTTCCTAGTCACATAACGCACGAATGGACAAATGAAGTTCATTGATTGCTTCTTCTGGATTCATTTTATTTTGAAGTTTGCAAATTTGACTTTACCCAGTTACCCCAGCAGGGATCTTTTAACATCAATCATTTTGGGGAATTGGAAAATCACACGGGAGCACACTCGATTCTGACAGTCGGGTAAATGAAACACAGGCGTCCTCAGCTTCTGATCGTCCCCAATACACTACATATAATACTACAAGGTATGACACTCCCGTCTAGAAATTCCACGAGTGCTTCACTTCAGCCGTCCATAGCAAATATAGACAATAAATTTTTACAAAACAGAGGTTCAACAAACCATGAAGAATTGTTCTTTCTCCCAATACCATTCACGATGTCCTGTTCCGGCGACTTCGTAAGAAATTCGCAGTCAAAGAACAAAAATGCTCACAAAAAACCCCAACACACGTCCATCGTGGGCCGCTCGAGGTCAAGGACGGTACGGAAATTGCCGGTGATTTAGGGAAGTACCGACATCGTGACTTTACGCGACAAACCGACAATTTCCAGTCGGGAGTGTCGTATTATATGTAGTGTATTGGGGACGATCAGAAGCTGAGGACGCCTGTGAAATGAAATACGGTAGTCTAAGAACGGGCCTACGTGACAAACATTGCGATATTTCTGAGATAGCGCTCTACCGTCTATATAAATTCTATGAACTGTCTGGTTATTAAAATTGCACCTCGTCCTCACGTATCAGTGCCTAATACTGTAAAACTGAAAAAATTCAAAGGGTACCAAGATGGCATTCCTGCTAGTGATTTTAAGTGCGTTTTTTTGTCTTTCGTGCAAATCTGCGACATTAAACAAGGGAAAAATTCCTGATGACCCCCTGCTGGACATGTTCCGGAAACAGGAAGTTTTGTTGCAAAAGGTTGAAAAACAGGTGAAGGACTCGACCAGTGTGCTGGACAGAAAGATCACAATGCAAGCCAAGAATATGAAACACGCTTTTGCAGTGACGATGAAGCTGCAGTGTCCTCGTGAATTTTTCTCCAATGAATTCGGCTGTTACAAATTCATATACGAGAACTTATCGTACGATGACGCCACTTCACGTTGCCGTGAATATGGGAGTCACTTGCTTGAAGTGCAATCAAAGGGCGAATATGAAGCATTGATATCCTTAATGGACCAACACGGTGCAACGAAACGGAGGTTTTATCACCTGGGCGGCAAGAAGGTTAACAACGTGTGGATCTGGATTGAATCAAAGCAACAGTTCACCTTCACGAACTGGTCTGGACCAGGTATTATTTGACTACTGTTGATTTTTGTGTTGCATTTGAATAATGGCAGATTGCAACAATGCGTACATGTTGAGGAAAATGTGTTTTGCAGTTTTATACCACAATATTAGCGTCAAATGGCAGATACATATAGATTATTACATGGCAAAGTTGTTAGCCCCCGTTATCTAGAGCCCGAGTGGATTTTGGAGAATTATCGCCCGAGGGGCGTTATACCACATACTAAACTATACTACACCAAGCAGCGACTGACGTCATTAAGAGTGAAAATAGAAAACTTAAATGAGCACGCGCAATAATGCCATGTTCAACAAACCGCATTGTACTGTACTTATACGCTATGAAAAATAAGACACATAATTTCCATAAAAACGATATCTTAATTCAGTGAAATTTTTCTCTCATGTCCTCTTACTTGTAAATCACCGATCTCCAGTTTGAATGCGGGTATCGTGTCGTCGGGATCCTTTGACTTGAGAATTATATTCAGTTACCAGTGGTAACCTACTTTAGCAGACGGATAATTTCCCTGTCGAAGCTTAGCGTGAAAAAACGTGTTTTAAGCTATAATAGCTGGTAAACCTTAATTTATAAATTCAATTTATTTCGATTTTATTTAAGTTTTCAATTGGTTTTGAGTAAAAGCATTATTTGACAAAAATAGCCCGGCTTTTCTTAAAAGGTCACGACCTCCGACTCCGGGCCTTTGACATAGAAAGTAGTTGCAAAGCCGAGGAGAGTCGGAAAAGGTAAATCGATTCACGGCAATGTTTCTCGTTTAGAATGTGGTATAAATAGGTTATTACATGTTCTCAGCCGTTATCCTCCTTGTCTCCAAAATCCACTCGGGCTCTAGATAACGAGGGATAACGACTTTGCCATGTAATAATCTATATTTATTGAACGAACATATTCGTTACGATCTTCGAAAAACTTTTGAATTAAATAATCCGTATTTATAGACTACAAATAGTTTAATCTACACATGTAGCTGTTGACTGTAAGATGGAGCACATGCAAGGCAAAAATTTACGGCGCACAATAACAATAGTCCTCTTCAAGTGGTTCGTCTCCGATGATTAGATATGTGCTCAGCTGATCAGTAATGACTTGTTGTGGTTTCAGGTCAAGACATGAAGGGGTGTGGGCGGTTTGTGTACTTTCCTTCCTCTAGTTTGCACAAGAAGTGGACCGAGAACAATTGCATGTTCCGGGCATACTCCGTGTGTGAGATTTAACCGGAAACATGTTCAGACAAATCACTATAACGTCACCGATGCTTTTTGAATTTCCTACTACTGTGCTGGTGCAGGAGAAACGCCGTGTCAATTCAACTATCTTGATTGTCATTCTTAGTTGTAGTAATTGCTTATTTTTCGTTGCACAATGCTTCAATGATGCACCGATTGATTTATAATATAAGGATAAAGTAAAAAGAGACTAAGCTGGTGTGGTGATTTCTACATCGATAAAACCTTCAGTATTGACAACATATAATATTATTTGACCCCGCACACATTTTAAATTGCGTCGGCACGCCATCTTTTGGCCACAGGACTATGAAAATATAATATCGCTGATGAAAGTGACTTACTTCTTACATCGGTGTTATCATCTAATTTCATCTTTGGAAAATTAGTACGATAAATCTTTTATCCCACTGTCCGTCACAGAAGCAAACTTTTGGTTAGAGCACGTGCTGCGGGAAAATTGGCCTAAGCTTAAAGTTGTCGTTATTCATAGAAGGGTGATTACTGGGCTTGCAAAAACTGACAGGTCGTAGTTCCTTTACAACATACTTGACAAATGGAGTGATACGCCGTGGCAAGTCAGCTGGTAGTGTCTAGTCTCGTGGAATAAAGGAATAACAAATTGTCAGCTAAAGAGAGGGCGGCAGTATTGTTGACTTTGTTTTTTTTCTCACATCACAAGCTTGGGAAATATATTGTAGAAATTGACACACGGTGCAACAGACTGAGGAGACTGTTTCGATTGCATCGTGCTTAATAAAACAGGAATTTTCCGTCTTCTGTGGCATCACAAAATGAACTCATGTTTTAAGCTGGTCCACTTGCCACGAAAAATTTGATCTCGTGTTATATGGCTTATTAACAATTCATTCTCGTGAGATAACGTTGAAAGGTTTAATGGGAATTTTCTGATATTCCCAAGTGAACGAAAACGCCATGTTTCAAATGTGTCAGTTCAGTTGTTATCTCCATGTACTTGCTCAGTATACAGATATGTACATGTATGAGTACTGGATATAGATATCATTGTACATGCAAATACAACCAAATGCACACATTCACAGTGCTCACAATGTGCCACAAAATAACACGTCCTTTAAACCTTTTCTTCTATTTCTGACAAAGCACGTTCTCTACTAAAATGTCCATGTTTAAAAAGTACAACTTTGAATTTTGATGATGTTTAGCAGTCAACGTTGAATTTTTGTTCGAATTTTGCGCGTATATCTAAGCAACGTACAACACGTTCATGCTTCATTTTTGAAATTTATGTTTCCTTGAGCCACTGACGGTTTCGATGTTTTTCAAGTCTCATCACGAAAGGAATATTATGAGACCGAGTTTATGATCTTCAAAGTCATCTTAAATCTGATTTAGTGACCTCCATTCAAACTCATACATTAATATATCAGGCCATGTGAACTAGCTAAAGAATGTATTTTTCAAAAAAAAAATGATCGGAAATTACAAAAACATGTTTTTTATTAATGTGACATTTAATATTTTTCATAACAAAATAACTTCTTTGCTGAATTTACTTTTTTTATTTATTGTAATATTTAAAATGATGGTGGCCTCTTCAGTGACAGCACTGCTTTCCAAGAGGGCCGTCGATAACAAAATATAAAACAGTAATATAATACAACATAGAAGTAAAATAATAATTAAAGACATATAAAAAGGTACAATTAAAACAGGTTGAGAATTAAGATATTAAATAAATGACGAAGAATGGTGAAAATTGATTTAAGAGAGAAGAAATAAATAAAGATATGATCGTAAACAGTGAGAGTATTTACAACAATGAAAAATGAGATAATTAAGACAGGTAGGGTGTAAAAATGGTTAGTTAAATTGCACTCACTTTTTAATATTTAGTTTGAAGGTATTAACTGAATTGGACCGTTTAAATTTTGATCTAGGAGAAATCCATATTGCAGTAGCATCAGCATTAATAAATGAAACCCTTTTTAAATAAAAACTTCACGATTTTCCTTAAAAATTGTAACGAATTTTCGATTACTCTTGATATAATTGTTTTCATGCCAAGATAACTCACAAAACGTGAGGTATTTTTGCAAAAAATAGCAATCGTATTTTTCTGTCTTGAGGTGCGCAGAAACTAGGCGCTGAAAAGGGGAATCATTTTAGATTGACGTATTAATGTTGCAGTGAAATTTACGCAGCCGTTCTTAAGAACTTTTAAAAGGTTATCTGCAACCTTATTTAGTGACCTCTATTCTAACTCGTATGTAAAAAGCTAAGCTTTTTCACCTAGAAGAAGTATATATTTTCTGAAAGAAAAAGATTAGGGAATATGAAAATACTTTTTGTATTGATGTACCACTATTATTTTTAAGTGAAAACGTTTTTAAGTCAAAACTTTTTTAAGAAAGGTACATTAATAGCAAAATAACCGTTCAGTCGAGTTTAATAAAACTTTTTTTTAAATGAAAGCTTCACCAGTTACCTCAAAAACGCTGGTAGGAATTTTTTATTAGTCTTTTCGTTTTGTTTCTATGACAAATCGACTCGCAAAACGCAAGGTTTCTTTGTAAAAAACGGAAGTCGTATTCGTAACTGTTACATTATGTTACATTACGCAAAAATAGGCCTTTATATCGAAAATCCTAACAGCGTTTTTGCCCAAGCCAAGGAAAAAGCCACAAAAGTTACGAGCCGGCTAAATCTTATTTTAACCAAATAATTATTCTATTTCCTAAATATAACTTCTGCGTGGTATTACCTTGGTACCAATTTTAACATTCGCTTATGATGTCAACTAAATTTGCAGCGGTTAATTAACTTAATCATTTCAAATTTTGTCAGTCGGGTTACCATGCCTCGAGTGAAAAAAGGTCAAAGGAGTGGTTTTAGCTGTACAACGTAACACACAACGTTTAAAGCAAGCCCAGGGAGACTGAAGGAAACCAACCCAGTATTTTTGAGTCTTTAAATGAATAAATAACTAAATTTTAAAAAAACCGTGACAACGACACAGAAACAGGAAAATTAGAAGATTATCAGTTGAATGGATGAATTTAAGTGAGGATTTATCTCTTTTGTCGCAACTTGCTGTGTATGCGATGCCGGACGCCGTGCGTCGACTCGAGCATTAATCACAACGTTATCAACGATCATATGCACGCCGACGTGGAAATCAGTCAGGATCAAAAATACGATTTTTCTTCGTTTTCCGCGGCATCTTAACAGTTATCCTATTTTGTTGGTTTTTAATATTTATTTTAGTTTACTTTGCAATCTGGAGATAACTACCAGCAAGATTTTAAGCCATGAACATCACAACCTTCCGCTGCGTGTTCACTATAATTACGTAAGTTGACAAACTCTGAGAAAAGGTCATTACTTTTCATCGCCGACGACGTCACCCATAAACATTTGTATTGTTGGTGTGTATTCTATTTTTGATGAATCCAATGACACAGGTTGTCGCTAATTGTCGTGAGGCCGTCCGACAAGATTGAGTAGTTGCCACCAGCTACTAAATGACCATAATCCCAGAGAAAGTACACTCTGGTTTGGGTCCGAAAGAAGCGCGAAAAATTCCCATCCATAAAACTTTTTTTGAAAATTTGACATAAGAGTTGAGTGCCGCTGAAAATAGCAAATATCTGACCTGGGAATGACATTAGTTTAAATGACAAACACAGTCCGAGTTATTCGAGAACAGAGACACGACTTCTCTCCCCAACCTAGACTAGATGATTGGATATTAATAGTTTTTGTAAATTCATCTGGAATAACAAGCTTAAAAATATATGAAAAGTTTTAATCAAGAAATAGAAAATTGTGTAGTCAAGATGTCAAACATAAAATTATCAGCAAATCTCTAAAAATTACAGGAATAAAAAAGTTATTACCGGATTCTAAATGAACCAAAATTTTTGAAACTGAGGCAAGCACAATGTAAAATATACAGCAAATTATAATGGCAGCTGAACTAAGGCACATCAAACGATATATGTAGCTTTTTGGAGAGGTTGTTTGAAACATTGGAGTAAGGTTTTTTAAAACATAAACTTTACCTGACATTCAAGCAAGGATGCTACGTCCAATAGTCTATGGTTTTACAAATTGGAAATAAATCGATCCATTATAAAACCCGTGACGAAAATAGAATATTTTACATCAATGACTCATTAGATGACGTCATTTTTTAGAACAGAAAATCTAAAAAAGAAATATAAAACAATTTTCTTACTTATATGTCATGGATGAATGTGGTCATAAGATGTTATTGCATCTCATCTGTAAGCATCGAGAGTCTCAAAAATGCGTGGAATCGATCATTCCTCGAATAGAATGTATGCTGTTGAATTAATAGCTGAACATGTAAAATGATAAATTATCTGTTACGTACAACTGACAGAACGCTCACATCACAAAAATAAATGCATGGAAAAATACTATTTAATTTCCTTTAAGTGTACACTAGACTCTTCATTACTGTGGTTGCAATACAAAATATTACTCAGGATTTTGGCTACCAATACATTCTTGTATAAAATAAATACAACCGACCGTATAAATTGTACTTACTGCAATGTAGAAGGAGAAACTCACGAACATATATTTGTTCAATGTAATGTGGCAAGGAATTTTCTGTCAGATGTTAGTGCTTGGTTATTGGCTAAGGTCGTTTTCTCATTATGGGATTTTCGGTTTACTTGCGTTTCGCCGAAACTTTGCGTACCTTTCTCACGTAATAGCAATATCGCAGTTATCGCTAAGACAACGGACGACACAGTTCATTCGTACTCTCAAACGAATGCTCATTTGTGTTCCAGGCTAATTGAAAATTGTTCTCCTGCCGCTTAAGGCCGTTTATGAAAATGATTAGTTTCAAAATAGATCAAAAATGTTTTCCTTTGTTTATTTACGTCTGTCCATTGAGAGCTATGCTATGTTACACTAACAAAGAACATGTTTTGCGAGTCTCGCTATGGTTATGCAAAATAGTCCAAATCTTTAATCTTAACCTAGTTCTAAAAAAAGGCAGTCACTATCGAGGGTTGGATGTGGAAGTTTTAATTAAAATTAAACTTAAGATCCTGTGTCGGAGATTCTAACCGTAACATCGAGAGGATTACTTTTTCCAGCCATGTTCAAAATTCAACTCAGCAATACAGTCAAGAAATGAATCTTTAAACTGTGAAGAGACAAGGAGAAAGTTTGATAAATAAAGTAGAATGTTCGAAATATTTCGTTGTTACAATTCTTTGCTATCATTAACCGACAACAATTTACTTTGAAAAGTTTTGGCAGTGTGAGCTGAATGCAATGTATCTCACTGCACAATAAACTGAAGTAAGATAACTGTGGTGAAAACTGCTGATTTGGTGTATTTTTGTTCATTTTATGTAGCCTTATTCAAAATTTCACTTTGAACAACATTTTTTAATATGCTTCAAGGCTTTTTGAAGTTTTTGACTCAGTAACAATCCATCAGATATCGCTCTTTTGTTCCTAGCAAACTCATAGTAGTTCTTTACTCTCGAAACCAGCGAAACCTATAATTGAGCGCTTCCTATTACCTTCCTTCTCAATCTTCATGTTAACTGTATGTCAGCAAATTATAATCCAGTTAGGGCTATTCTGCAAATTTGTGTATTGCCGTCGTTCTGGAAGCAAGCGTAACATTTCAATGCGTTTGCAAAGAAGACAAGTAAGACGAACATTCAAAACCAACCTACACGGACGTTTTAAATCCGTCAAAATTATTTTGTAACAGTATCTCTAATAAAAAGCAGGCCTATTAATGACAAATTCACACTTGCAAAATGCTTTCCGTATTTTATTTTTTACATTTCCTCATCTTCTTCATTGGTATTCCAAAACACCTGGGGTCTAGTTGCTTCATGAAAGTCACCTAGGAATTAAGACAGACATTTGGTTTTGCCCTATCATTTCATAATTGCTGAAAATGGGGCCTAGACAAGTAATTTTGAATGCATCACTGAAGTAGACATAAGTTATGGAAAATTTCCTAGTAAATAGTAATGTGTGTTTTCACAGACACTCTGGACTTTGCACCAGCTAGATTGATTAAGTCAGTTCCTGGCCACATGGTCAGTAAAAAGTTAAGTGGCAAAAACTAGACGCTCAGGGATTCATATCGACGTTTCGGTTTTACTTAATGTCATCATGAGGTATACACTACACAGATGCAATAACATATGCACAAAGGTGACTTGAAACAACAATCTATGAACTCATATTGCAGTACATGCTACAGAACTGAATCAGCAGCTACGATTGGGGCTGAAGTTAAACCTCAACCACAGCACTAGCCAGTGTGCCCCACTCGAATGTTCCGCTTTATCGCACAGTACTAATTAAGATTGTTAATCCGTGCGCAGTGTTGTAGAGGTAAACTTAGAGGTAAGTAGGCGCCAAAAGCCCACCGCGTCACCTTGAGCACTGAACGTAACTTACGGTGCGTAGGCGCTACGTTCAAATGGCAAAAGGTGGTTGACTGCGCCTACGTGCGCCTTAGCCCCACTACAGCACCGTCCTTGCGGCACAAAACACTGGCTTCCTCAGTGTCCTCTTCTAAGTTCGGAATCGTACAAGAGGACAGAGGGTATAATTGTCAGAAATATAGCTTGCATTAAAGGAGCATGCCGCCCATAAAACAACCTATTTTGTATCAATTTAGATCGAGTAGTTCTACTCGATAAGGGCAGGTTCGGTTGCGTTACCTGACACCTGACGGCAGACGGAGGTGTTGAACTTATCCAAAGATTGGTTTCACGCGCAGTTCACAACACGGGTTATTGGTGTCAGCTTATCGCTTGAATTCATCGTTTAATACCAATAAATTATGAAACTTCAATGTAAAACCCTTAAAAATACACCGAGTTCTTATGAAAACGTGTTGTTTTATTTCGCTGTTACGGACTTATAGGTATTTGACACACCGTAGCCTACCTAATTCGGCAGGCCAATTTACCAAGGTCCGTAGCAGGAGTTTGGGGTCTGTTCGGAGACAAATTCAGAGTATTCTTCCGTGAAATACAGACAGGAGAACCTAGATCTGTGTTGCTTGTACTTGTGATTTCTTTGAGTTCTAAACACACAAAACGCTTGTTATCCCGGCCAGTTACTCGGAACCCGACCAGGCCCGTCGCAGTCGGACTGACTCGTTATCCCGGCCAGTGGCTCGGAACGCGACCAGGCCCGTCGCGGCTGCCGGGACTGGCACGAACACAAACCATCTTGAGTTGGAAAGTAAACCTCCAGTAACGAAAAGACTGTAATAGTGAGCCAAAGAAATAGTAAATTAGCCACGAAACTGAACATCTACTTACTTGTCGGGGGCCGTCAGGGCAGAGGTTGTACAGTGACAATGATTTGAAAGTATTTGTATTTCTAAATAAAGATTCCCCTAACATGTTGCCATAGCATATAAAGTCGAGTAATTATTTCACACCAACTTTCAGTCAGCAAATACTGAATTAGCATGCGCTTACAAGGCCTCGGTGCCCGGTCAATTATACCTTTGCTGCCAGCATCAAATTCCGGTAACGCAGTGGTTTATTCATTGCTGGCTTCTCAACATTTGCACTAATCAAATTTGGTGGAATTCTCCTTTAACGGGTTCAAATATACTTGCCATGAATTTCTACGAAAGGTTAAGTTTATGGAGTGAACCACATAGAAATAGCGGTGTTTCTGCAGCAAAAACCCAGCACAGGAGTTGCTTTTCCAGTCGACTCTTCATATGGTTTAGCTACATGTATCCTAATTTTCCGGTTGCACCCCATCAAAATATAGTCGACTAACCCCAGCAAACGCGCCTGCAAAAATCTTGTGTTGTGACGTCACAGAGGTGGGTAGCCGAGCTTATCAGTGCCTTAACCTACATGTTCATGGCATATATTTCAACACACCTTAATACAAGATAAACGTTATTGCGACAAACACGTTAATATGAAGAAGCTGAACTTGGTCACGTTTCTCGGTAAATATCTGTTTTGTACTTTCTCCCATTGTTGCTAAACTACTATACCACCTTCAGAAGGACATCGTGGGGGTCTAGTGACCGTGGCTGGAGGTAAAATTGTGAAAATCAGAGTAGAATGAAGTTTTCGTATCGACTTCCTGCTCAGTAATTCAGTTTATAAATGTAATCTCGACGGTCCACAGCTCATCGCATCGAGTAGACTCACTGTATAGAAAGTTTACTTTATCATGTCGGAATGTGCACGCTCTGGTTACACAAAATAGCTGAAGAGATTTTGTGACACCTTACTCACTAGGGTGCCATTTCCTACACGGCACTTAAGAGTTCATCAATAGATTTGTAATACGCTGACCTGCTTTCCTGCAGGTATAACTCGGGCAACCTTCAGACCTGTCTGAAGCAGCGTGGCTTATCTATCTTTGTACTTTGTTTCCGTCAGTCTTCCACCGATAGATGACGTCGGTGTTCTTGTGAGTGTGTTTTCTGTATGAAAATAACTTCATTCTTACATCCTGTTATTAACCCCGACAGATTATGAAATTATAAATGGCAAAAAGTGGCAAAACTAACGTTTCACTGCTGTAAAGGTATATGCAGTACATGCATGTTAAGCTCTTATGTAATCGTGTTTTAAGTTTTAAGAACATTACCACGCTCGCCGATCCTGAATTTTTGCCGAATGAGCCAACAAGTCAAGTCACAGGCAATGCGTATAAGTGCCATTTGTCGACTTCACAGTTTTATGGATGACCAACCCCAATACACTCTAAAGCGTTATCTTGAGTGGCTGCGCATACAATGTAGTTTCTGTGTGCTTGCCTGTAATGGAAATGGAGTCCTATCAAGGCAGGTAGTGTTATAAGTCCGACTTCATGACCGTAAGTGGCCCAATTTTTGTTTGATAGCTAAATTCACTCATGAGAACATGCAGTCTTAGTCAAGATATCAAACTAAGGATTGGCACTGAAGTAAGTAAGACCCAGAGTCAAGAACGTCACTTATTATGACTAGAAAAGCAGAAAGTCTTTAAGTTAGGTCAGCTAAGGAAATCCTCTAGCACTTATTTCTGTGAAACGGACAATCTGTCGCAAATAGGCCACGTAAGAATCATTACAAGATTTATCGCAAAAAATCAAATTATTTCAAAAATCGATCAAAGTTATCAATATGTTTTAATATACAAATGATTTTCAAAGTTCGAAAAAGAAACAACAATTTTTATATTTTGTCTAATTCGGCATGCCGCACCCGTATTTACAGACAATGTAAGGAACTACGAAGTCACAATATAGAGTGACGTTAATGTAAAATAATTCAGTTATTTAAAATCAAATTTTAGATTCAACTATGCAGGTCCTGATGTAACGAGGAACAGGCATTTTTACGGTGTCTCAAAATGAGAACTGTCCTACATGTATATCTGGAGGACACCCATTGAATGG
>NMRA01000078.1:592645-682409 GCA_002633005.1 Phoronis australis
GTTAAGTTTATGGAGTGAACCACATAGAAATAGCGGTGTTTCTGCAGCAAAAACCCAGCACAGGAGTTGCTTTTCCAGTCGACTCTTCATATGGTTTAGCTACATGTATCCTAATTTTCCGGTTGCACCCCATCAAAATATAGTCGACTAACCCCAGCAAACGCGCCTGCAAAAATCTTGTGTTGTGACGTCACAGAGGTGGGTAGCCGAGCTTATCAGTGCCTTAACCTACATGTTCATGGCATATATTTCAACACACCTTAATACAAGATAAACGTTATTGCGACAAACACGTTAATATGAAGAAGCTGAACTTGGTCACGTTTCTCGGTAAATATCTGTTTTGTACTTTCTCCCATTGTTGCTAAACTACTATACCACCTTCAGAAGGACATCGTGGGGGTCTAGTGACCGTGGCTGGAGGTAAAATTGTGAAAATCAGAGTAGAATGAAGTTTTCTTATCGACTTCCTGCTCAGTAATTCAGTTTATAAATGTAATCTCGACGGTCCACAGATCTCATCGCATCGAGTAGACTGAGAAAGTTTACTTTATCATGTCGGAATGTGCACGCTCTGGTTACACAAAATAGCTGAAGAGATTTTGAGACGCCCTACTCACTAGGGTGCCATTTCCTACACGGCACTTAAGACTTCATCAATAGATTTGTAATACGCTGACCTGCTTTCCTGCAGGTATAACTCGGGCAACCTTTAGACCTGTCTGAAGCAGCGTGGCTTGTTGTACTTTGTTTCCGTCAGTCTTCCACCGATAGATGACGTCGGTGTTCTTGTGTGTGTGTGTTTTCCTTATGAAAATAACTTCATTCTTACATCCTGTTATTAACCCCGACAGATTATGAAATTATAAATGGCAAAAAGTGGCAAAACTAACGTTTCACTGCTGTAAAGGTATATGCAGTACATGCATGTTAAGTTCTTATGTAATCGTGTTTTAAGTTTTAAGAACATTACCACGCTCGCCGATCTTGAATTTTTGCCGAATGAGCCAACAAGTCAAGTCACAGGCAATGCGTATAAGTGCCATTTGTCGACTTCACAGTTTTATGGATGACCAACCACAATAAAGCGTTATCTTGAGTGGCTGCGCATACAATGTAGTTTCTGTGTGCTTGCCTGTAATGGAAATGGAGTGCTATCAAGGCAGGTAGTGTTATAAGTCCGACTTCATGACCGTAAGTGGCCCAATTTTTGTTTGATAGCTAAATTCACTCATGAGAAAATGCAGTCTTAGTCAAGATATCAAACTAAGGATTGGCACTGAAGTAAGACTCAGAGTCAAGAACGTCACTTATTATGACTAGAAAAGCAGAAAGTCTTAGGTCAGCTAAGGAAATGTTCTAGCACTTATTTCTGTGAAACGGACAATCTGTCGCAAATAGGCCACGTAAGAATCATTACAAGATTTATCGCAAAAATCAAATTATTTCAAAAATCGATCAAAGTTATCAATATGTTCTAATATACAAATGATTTTCAAAGTCCGAAAAAGAAACAACAGTTTTTATATTTTGTCTAATTCGGCATGCCGCACCCGTATTTACAGACATTGTAAGGAACTACGAAGTCACAATATAGAGTGATGTTAATGTAAAATAATTCAGTTATTTAAAATCAAATTTTAGATTCAACTATGCAGGTCCTGATGTAACGAGGAACAGGCATTTTTACGGTGTCTCAAAATGAGAACTGTCCTACATGTATATCTGGAGGACACCCATTGAATGGAGAATTCCAGAACGTTGAGTACTCGAAAGACTCACCAAACCTCTTTCTTGGCGCCAGATAACGTTAACCAATCCGACGCGAAGTGCAAATAACAAATGACATGGCCAAAGTTACTCCCTATCCCTATAAAATTCCTGAGGCTACGTGCAGCTTGTCAAATTTCTTGACACGATCTGCAATCAGCCAGAGTGGACTGATTCCTGGCAAAATGCAATCTACCCACGGGAAACTATGTCGCAAGCTCCTCAAAGATATCGATGGATAGGCGTACCAATGTTCACTTTGTTTTTCTTATACTAAAGATAATGGCAAGCATTTATCGGTACGATATCCACGCGATCTGTATTGTTATGTGCAACAAAGACGCGACAAAGGAAAACAAGTGTCCTATAGGCGATAATCAGTCGACGCTCTTGCGCTCGTCGCATGGATCTCGCAAATTAAACAAAACCTTGCAACATCCATACGACGTCATTTGGCATGGGCAGCTTGCCCCCCCAACAAAAATTGCTCGTTCCCATGCCAACCAGGCCACCGAAAATTCCCACAGTCTTCGCCGTCCCTAGTCACGTTGACACTTTCTTCGAGCACAATGCAACTTCCTGTCTCAGACAACTCCACGATCATGGACACAATAAAATGCCATGTCTCCAGCCAACTCTTGCTTGTGGACACACAAAAAATCAGTAGTGCGTCTCACCAAGTAATTTCATGCCCGTGCCCAGCATGTGTCTTGGGAACGGAGACGAAGCTGGAGTAAGGGAACCGAACTTGGCTGCTGAAGTTCCCGCAATAGTTGATGAAAGCTATTACCCCCGTCAGATGAAAACGCCCATACTTCACGTGACGTAATAGCTTGTGCGTTTATTATGCATTGGCCAAAACGATTCATCACTGGAAATGACCAAAAAAGAAAAAAATCCGAATGCTTTTGTGGCTGTAGAAAGTGGCAGTGTTGGTTGAGCTGGGACTTCTTGTCTCATTTTACTGGGAGACTGCTGTTAAATTTGGATACAGTAAGTAAAACGTGAGTTGACGAAATTGACACTCGACAAACACACGACCCAAAACTTAACTTATTGAACTCGCCATTTCTTAGTTACAAAAGCATAGGAAACTGAAACAAAATAACGTCTGAATTGAAGCAGCTAGCTAATTGTCCTCAGAGATGCCCAGTGGAACAAATGTGTATGTATTAGTAGACGCCATTAGACAACTGAAGTGTTTATTGGCTACATTTACCACTACTTTTCTCAAAATACTAGCCACTCAAAGTTCTTTAAAGTTACGTCACAACCTAGAAAAATGGCCAAATTTGCTAACTTTGGAGCATGTCGGAAATGGCTGATCACATTCATTTGAAACTCTCTGATTCTTCTTACAATGTTCTGCAAAACTTAGTTAGGAGTTGTTTTCAAAAAAGTTCCACTTTTATATGAGAAGCTATCGAAAGTAGGATTTTTCAAGTTTGTATGAAAAAACGTTCTAGTTGGATAAAACAAAAACAAAGGGATGGTTTAGAAAACTGTAACAGAATTCTCTCCCGATTTTGTATCTTCCATTTTCTGCTTGACGTTTGTGACAAGCTGCTCAAGACTGTGTGAAACAGCGTCAATATCTGTAGACTTTTGCTTCTTACACAACGTATGGATGATTACAGTTTTGCTGCTCGTTTGCGTTCACGATCTCAACGTTCAGAACAATCCGAGATCAATTGGTACCTTCTGTATATCGGACTGCTGCGTCTCATACAACGCGCATGTCCAAGATTCACGTGACACGCGTTTCCACGGAAATGAGACCCACTCAGCGCACGCGCCGCCTTGTAATTTGTGCTGACCCCAAACCTGCCGACAAAACTCAAATCGTAGGTTTGCTCGGTTTGCTATAGTTGACAACTTTTCTCCAGTACTTCAGTTATAGCTGTCAAACTTTCGTTTCATCAAAAAGAATTTTTAGTATTATAGCATTACGGAGATAATTGAAGAAGTGCAGGTAATACAACGGCGGAACTCAAATCGCAGTAGGGGTGCCTTCACACCCGTTGCATCGCCCCTGGTTACGCGCACGAATTAATCATGACTCCAGGCTCGGTTGATGCGAGTAGTTGGTGTAAAGTCCATTGTGCCCTCCATTTACTTTACGGGTATACGTACATGTAATCTGTCACACCAATACTCTTGAGTAAGAACCACGGACGCTGTTAAATTCTAACGGGCAATAATAGCCATTGACAGGTGTCCCAAATTTTGAGAACCTATTTTTTGCCCGTTGTTCATTGGAGAAAACTACTTGTCAAAATGTGAGACACCCGTAATGTTATGTAATTGTACTGTGATTGTAGAATGAAAATACGTTTAAAAAAGATGTCAATAATGTTGTTGTGAATATTTCTAGGGCTTTGCTTCAGTCTGGCTCAAGCAAGGAGTGCAAGTCAATTTAATGGTAAGATGTGTCAATTGCTTAGTAGCATTCATGCGCCAACCCAGCCTAAAATATAGGGGACTCGAATTTTTCGGTATGCGGACCTTATACAGAAAAAATCAACGAGGACTAAAAAACGGGGCTACTAGGTTCAGGCCTACTCCCCCCCACCCTGGGTGCGCCCACAGCATCTAATAGACAGTCAATTGAGCGCGTACATGTACATGTATGTTTAAAGCGGTTATCAGCCTTCATTCCGTCACAAAAACAGCCTTTGTTATTGTTTGACTTCAGGCTCTGCAAGTTGTCAGTCATAGGAAGATCCAAAAATCACTTCCACGCACTCTACAGATCCCATTTTTCGTCACACTGGCGTGAAATTCACTCACACGTTGTGTCTCATTAAAACTGAAGTCCTGGCGCTACCGGTAAAATCGGACAAAACCTGGCGTTTCAACGATTCTTTGATTTTCGCGTGTGAGATCTAGCTACGCGGTCGTTTGACATTTTTTTTTTGAAATTTGGTATGTAGGTAGATTTTGTCAAGAGCCATCAGGCGTGATTGATACATTACATGTTTTGACCTGTTGCGATTCGAGATTTACTGATGAGAAAGATACCGGAGGTCGCTGTTGGCATTGTTGTCTTTGGGTTGAGCATCATGCCAACGGCGTATTGGTTATACCAAACGATGTCTGATTCATTGACGTGAGCAGTGTCGCTGAGGGAGTTGGATGACTGCTTCTCCACGTCAGCGATGATCTAGTCCTTTACCTGTTTGTACCAGCAGCGCTGTGGACGTCGTTGCGTGCGATATTGAAACCGCTGATGCTCCTTTGGCATAGGCATTCTTGTTTGCTATTCCATGTTGTCCAAACGTTGCTGTTGTCACCAGCAGTGAATGAAAGTTGTCATATTTGGTGTAGGCGGCGCTGTTGTTAATAGCAGCGGCGTCGCTCTCATTGGCAGTGTCGGATCGTCACTGTTGACTGAATTGTTTCTGCTAGCCTCAGCGTTGTCACCTATGTGTTTGTCGTCCGTAGTATGATGGCCGTTGCCGTGGTTTTTCCTGCTTCTGCCATCGAATCCAATTACAAGTTGTTCCTCTGAGCGCTTGTATTTCACGTTTGGCGCCTAGATTGCTTTCGCAGTTTACAAGTATATTCAGTGAATCTCAAGGTCTACTACATGTTAATTTATCTTTATACCTTGTTAAGTGTTCCATTAATCTGCACTGTAAGTATCCAAAGTTCATCGAAAAACCGTCTTTTTGCTGTCATCAGCAACGAATGTTTGTGGACCAAAATAGTGTACAGTCGTGTTGTTCACATATCCCTATGTCCAGACTGGCTGGAATCAATAGGTTGTTTGACATGCGGCTGCGTTCCGTGGACGGAACGATCTCACGAAAAATGCAAAATGACGCAAGTCTGCGCCAGATTTCGAGATGCATTTACGATGAAAATAGCTTGTGAGTATTACATATAAGGTCTGTAGAACGCAGCCCAGTCGTACACCTGACTATCACTTGAAATCTCCAAAACAGTCACTGGGCGTTTAGTATCCTTTTAACGGGTGTGTACAGAAAGGGTCTTTAATGCTAATATGAACAAATAATGACTTAGAATCTAAGTTGACTACTTCCATGTTTTATTCTGAACGTTAATTGTTTTCTTACAGGCACTTTATCGAGCCCCAACTATCCGCTCAATTACCCCAACAATAAAATCGTATCACATGTGCTTAATGTACCGCCGACTAGCGAAGGACTAATTCAACTTTGTTTTGGAGACTTTGAGACGGAGAGCAAATACGATACTTTAACAGTGAGTTACTTGTTTAGTTTTGTTTTAACTGAATCTTGGTTAATTTACATCACACCTCCATGTTAATCAGCCTAAAACGCAAACTGTAAAGCATGGACCTGTTTTATAAAAGAGTTCAAGTCTGGCTGGTCGTAGCCAAGACTGTCGTATGAACGATTTTGCAAAAGCGATGCTGCATTTTTGAGTTAGTGAAACGAGTTCTATTGACGCAACGTGCTTGTAAGTCGCACTGAAGACGAGCGCCTACATTCATGAATTGTTTTCCAATGAAACTACAATACCATCGTCATTTCTGGTAACAAGTGATGAGTTGGGAAACACTCTCATAAATTATTGTAATATTCATAGGATACACAGTGCCAGAGTCCTCCACAATCCGCAATTAGGGATATCAAATAATTCCTGAGCTTTCACCAATTTTTAGAAGGCGTAATAAATGTTATAAATCACTGCCAGTAAATTACAGACCTACAAAGTGTTCGCGTCAGGATTAGGTGATAAAAAGGCCAGCTAGGTGACGGCATTTTCGCGAAAAATTGACAGATTAGAAATTCAAATTGAATTTATGTTCTGCGACCAATTTTAGTAAATATATAGACACTGATGTTGACAGTAGGCTGCAAACAGTAATTGCGCAGATGTCGTGTCCTCAGAAGATCAGTGGTAAGAGAACTAGATCGGCAATCTAGACTCAGACCTGTGGTTCGATTCCCAGTTGTGATTCCTGATTTATCTGCGTTTATTTGTGATGATTTTTTGTTTACTTGAAACGTATGCAGTATTTTGTGAGTGTGTGGTTATGCTTATTTACTTCGATGAAAATTATAGGATGTGATTAAACAAAACTGGACAACTACTCACCAAGTCATATTATGTTATTCACGTGGCGTTTGACAAATGTTTTCAGTTTTTCCAAGATAATGTTGCGCTGTTTCCACTGTCAATAAATTTTTCCAATTGCTTCACCTACAGGTGCAAGCACCCCAGGTTTTGCATATACATGTAAGAGCAGATCCGCGCAAAAGCCAATGAACCTAATAGCGATGCAATATGATGAAAACGGTATTATTGTTACTATTTTCTGACATATTCTCAGGCCATTTGTCTAACAGTAACTCGCACAAATTCGAATACAACTTTCCAAATATTTCCACACGCGACTGTGGATCGACCCAATCAAGTCTTCGTATACTTCTGGTTGCACCATCAGAATTATTGAATAAGTAAACGAATTCCACTACTATTTCTCCAAATTTTCTGGGTTGTCAAGTCATCAAGTAAACAGCGATGCCTTCCGTAGACGCAAGAATCTCAAGACAAAGATCTCTCAAAATCTCGCGAGTGGCAGGTCCTATTTAATGCGCTAGTACTTAATAGGGTAGGATGAGATTCGTTGAATTTGTGACTGATTCGTTGACAGAACGTCCGCCCCGGCGTCCTTGCCATGCAGACTCGATCGAGAGCTAGAGCATTGGTGGAAATAAGACTGATTCCTCCATTATCTATCATACGTGTATCTGGTATCTCTTGTAAATTGGCATCACTTTAATCGCAAAAATGAATATTTTTCTATCGAGTCGCATCACATATCCCTGATGTGCATAACCTATGTTCCTCAGAAGGCCAATAGATGTCACTCTGCCTTTCACTCTATTACAAATGACCGCACAGCACGGGTAGCAAGGCTTGCTCACTGCTTACATTGTTATGGTTACAGGTTTACGATTTCCAGACTAACGTCTTCACCATGTTGTACCAATTCTCTGGCAGTGGGCCGAGGATTAAATGTCTGCCAACCCAGAGCAGAAAAGTGATGTTAAGTTTTAGGTCCGATATGTCCGTAACAAAACGCGGTTATACACTGGAGTACAGCTTAATACCGAACAACGACACTGGCATACCTTCTCCAATAGGTAAGAGTGGCCATCCTTGACGAGAGAATGGTTGGATTGGTGGGTTCATAACATTTGAAAGCACAAAAAATGCTTTTATGGTGATTTTCATTATTAGAGCCTTGTCCACCCACTAACGAAAAATTTTGGTTCAATTTAAATTAAGCTGCATTTTCACATTTGTTTTTAGACAAAATTTGAGCACGAACTTTAAAATCAGCGCACTGGTAAATACAGGCATTGTGTTAATCATTCGTAATGAAAGTGAACAGTTTTACATTGGAATGACCAAAAGGATTCTCAGCATCAGAATCAAAGAACATTGTAAAGACACACACAATGCTGTTCTTAAAACGGGACTTCCACTCTAATTCCTTATCTCTGTTATTGCTTGGTCAAATTAGCTAGAAACAACATACAGCGATGATGTGAACATGAAGTGCTTTGAAAATTGCCAAGTGTTATTAAGAACGAGTTTCGTGTTGAAAATGATCCGCCGTAAGTTACTCAACCGTGTCAGATAAACATCGTGACGTGGTGTTGGGGATTAACACTGCATGATGCAGGCTATGTGAGCCCCCAAGGTACGTCATTAGTGCAAAGGTCACGTATTTGCAGAGTTTTTGGTTGCACATTTACATGCTGTCAATGAATACAACTGCAGTTTGTTTAGCATGGATGATGTTCATACAGCATTGTCTCGTGTAGTTCCTGCGATACATTAGCATAGTCAGGAGCTTGAAAATACAAGTTAAATCATGAATTGACCACTGGTCATACTGATTACTCTGGTGTTCAGATCTTGGACAAAGGCAATACACTGCTCTTCAAGGAAAATAAATATTACAAATCCGGATTATATTTATTTATTTGTTTGTTTAAAATTCTTTAAAAAACTGGGTGACCACTTCAGGGAAAACACTGATTTTCAAGTGGGCCCAGTCGGAAATAATTACATGAAGTAAAATACTGACGGCTATGTACAGTTAGATTGAACATATTTATATATAAAAAAATTAGTATTAAAAGTAGTTAATATGTACAATTAGATGAATAGAGTAAAATAATGATGAGCTGAGGCCTACAGTCCCGAACCACGCACAAAGTCCCAGTAATTCTGTTTGAAGACGTGGACATGGGCGCGTTCGCGACGGCAGTCCCCATCTTGTTGTAAGCGCGACAACACCTCTGCAGGCAAAAGTTCTTTTGCCACAGCTCTTTTTAGGTTTATCTGTAAACAGACAGCCAGAAACACTAGTTGATTGCTAGAGTAACTGGTTTGAAATTGGTGTGAATTAACTATCGTTGACAGGTCAACTGACGAATAGCAACCTCACAAAGGCAACCTACGTTGATTTAGTGGCGCCCTCTCACGTCGACGGCTTCATCCAGCTTTATCTTGGCGCATCTCCGCTGGAATTGTTCTTTTGGAAACTTGTCGTAAGTATTATCTATACATAGCTATGTGATCCGAAAGGTGACATATCCTGGGAGGCTTCAGTATGCACATCCTGAACGTTCTAGCATTGTAACAATGGATGGGACATTCACTCCAGCACAGATTAGGCGTCCCCGTCAGCCTCAGAATCAGTGCCATCTGTAATGTAAGCACATACACCACTTTACTCGGAGCAAGCAATAGAGCTGGTCATATTTAGCTTCCAGTGGGACCAGCGCTGGGACTTGCAATCAAAACATTTCCGAGGAGCGTGTTGCAGATTCGTCGTGATTGGCAGCAAGTTCCCTGCATTGATTGTCCAGCCTTAGTCCACGAAGTGAGGGTTTTAACACCTAGCCTTACCTTAGGGATGGTACAATATAAAGCTAAAGTACTTGAAGCCGACGCTGCTGGACTGGCACTGTGTTTGCAAACAACTTTCACACTGAATTTCTCATACCTGGGAATCGAGGATTACCATTTTAAAGACAAGTTAAAGCGGTTTCATCTACACAGTGAACGTCATTTTTATTATCTATTTGGCTCGTGAAATTCGTGCCCGATCTTGGAACTGACTGCCAGATATGCAATTGATATAGTTTCTTGGCCAAACGGTAAAGACCAGATTGGTCACCCAAGAATGCACGGTCCTTGTGTGCTTCCTCATGGTATCCACCAAACACTAACAATAGTGTAACACGATGGGTTTCTTGGTAATCACCACTCTATTCGAGAGAGCAATGAATACATGTTGCAGCAACAACAAGCTTTCCCGAGTTCCCAAATAGAACATTAGAACATCTCTCAGACATACAAGCCCAACCATCTGAAGTCCAAAAACTACTAGAAAATATTGACGAAAACCAAAACGTCGGTACCAAACTCATAACCAAAAAAATGATTAAGATAATAGCAAGAGAGCTTACAGCTCCTTTGACAACATTATATAACAAAATACTACAATCTGGAAAATTTCCTCTGAACTGGAAACTTGGTGTTATGATACCAATACACAAAAACAACTCCAAAACAGACATTGCCAACTATCGCCCCATAACTCTACTAACACCATATCCAAAATTTTAGAAAAAATAATTTCTCAACACATGTTTGACCACCTCTCTTCACAAAACCTCATATATCGTCGGATTCATGCCTGGTAACAGCACTGTGTCCCAACTTACAGAAATTGTACACGAAATCCACCTCCAGTTTGAGCAAGGATACATAGTGAGATCCGTATTCTTAGACATTGCTTCAGCTTTTGATATCGTTCCCCATGATCTGCTTCTACATAAATTACAATCTTACGGTTTTTCCGGCACTCTCTTCTCACTTTTAAAATCATATCTGGAATGTCGAACTTACAAAGTCCGAATAGAGGGTGTCTTATCACGCTCATCAACGCCAGGTTTCGTAAATGCTGGAGTACCACAGGGTAGCGTACTAAGCCCCTTACTCTTTTTATTGTACATCAATGATCTTCCAGACACAATAAACTCTAAACCATTCTTATATGCTGATGCCACTGCAATTTTCTACCCGTTCTCAAAAGAGAATCCCGTGACTCCTTACAATTGCAAACTGACCTAAACAAACTCTATGACTACTCTTGCAAATGGAAGATGAACTTTAAACCTGAAAAAGTGTTGATCTTATATTTTCTAAGTCTAATAATACTCACTTCCAAACAAATCAAATGTTGGATTTATCACTCAATGGGGAAGTTATTCCCAATAAGTTCACACACAAACATCTTGGCTTGCTACTAGACCACAAGCTTACATTTACTCCTCACTGTCACGAACTCGTTCATAAAGTACAAAAATTAATCAATCCAATTAGAATTATCTCTCGTCATCTCAACTCCATGCATCTTGAAACTCTGTTCAAGTCTTTTGTTCTTCCACATCTAGATTACTGTGACATAATCTACCAATCGGCAAACGCTGGCATACTTCTTCAATTAGAAAGACTACAATACCAAGCAGCTTTAGCCATAACAGGAGCATACAAAGGATCCAACACAATCAAGGTTCTAAATAGCAGACTAGCAACCTGTCGTAAACTCTACTTGTCCATGTATACATTCAAAGTCTTAACCAACATGAACAATTACTCAAACAAAATCCTCTTTGACTCCTACAAAAGACCTAACACGAGACCAGGACTGCCGCAAAGTAATATGCACACTATTCCATCTTCCCTCAGCCAAGCCTTCAGGAAATCTACCATATTAACTTGTATTGAAAACTGGAATGCCTTACCATCCAAAATAAAAGAAAGCACTTCAATCGTCACTCTAAAAATAACTTTAAAATGCATACTACTACTCAAGAGTTGCCAGTCCCATTGACATCGTTCCAACTTCCTCGCAACCACGAAATAATCCTTTACAGATCAAGATGCGGTCTATTCCTAAACAACATAATTTTAATAATATTTCGCCTCTGTTGCTGTGGAGACGCACAGAGAAATGCTCACGTTTTCTTTGCTTGTGAGGTATGCAAGGAGCAGAGTGTACAGCTTTTCCAGACACTCGAACAATACCCCAATATTTATAAAAAATATTCTGAAATTCCGCAAGTGTACAACAAAATTAACTTTTTTCTATAAGGAAGTCAAGAACTCAACCCAAATGAAACTAAGGTTTTATTCGAAATAGTATCAAAATTTCTTTATAATATTAAATCTCTTTGTGCGAGTGGACAGAATTGAAAAATGTGTATGAAAATGATTTATTTACATTCGTAATCATATCTCATTGTAATGTTAACAACAGTTTTTTTAATTTATGTATTTGTGTAAAATAATTGTATACAGATTTCTTTTTTATGTATTTGTGTAAAATAATTGTATATAGATTTCTTTGTACTTTTTTAACCCAGATATAATGCTTCTTGGTTATGTATATTCATTGTATCGAAGATTTCGTAATAAACATTAATACACGTTTTAACTGGTTCCCGGCTCGTATGAGAGGCTAGAGTCAAGGTCATACTTTTTACGTATTCGATAGCCTTCAACAGGTGGCGCAGTATTACTGTAATCATAGCCATAGCACGACGAAAAGGGCTGTTCTGACATGCCGCTATTTGTGTGATGTCACACTCAGTGTTTGGACAAGAAATATCGTTCGCTGGTAAAATCTAACGACCAGTTCCAAGACAGGCAACTATTTTTACGACCCAAGGAACCAATAAAGACGGTACCACCTTTGCATGAAGGTGAAACGGTCCTAGTTTGTTTGAAAAATGGCAACCGCCACAATGGTATCGATTTTCTCAGTTAAGAGAAATTCAGTGTGGAAGCTCTATCGGTTCAGTCTGGTGAACTTCCTCCTCCAGCAGAATCAGAAAAGTACCGTAGGCTTATAGTGCACATCCACGGTAAATACTAGAAGGGTTGGATATTGAAATGACTGATGTGGACTCGGCTTGGAAATTCAGTACAAGGAACTCATTGCTTACCATGTCCGATCTGCAATTTGGTCCGCAGAAATTCTTGGAAATCGTTTTTGTAGTTGCAATCATCGTTGCAATGCTTGAGCGTTTAACATAGCTTTATGTTTTACAGAATGTGTCACTATTAGATCCAACTGAAAAATAAGCCGTTATCTTGCTATAACGAGGTACTATCTCCTTATAACGAGATAGGTAAGTCTTCACAACGAATTAAAATGATGCCAAACCCGGCTTTGGCCTATTATCAGATTCTAAAAACGACTTTCCCGTCCAGTTTTTTGAAACGAACCCTTGACGACCCTCAAAAGTTTGGAGGAAAATTTGAAGACTCCTTTCAAAGTCTGCTATACGGGCAAGCATTAACTACGCTTTTATCGAATTACACGGCAAGTGTGGAGAAAGACTCTAGATTCATGAATGATTAGCGGGCAAGTCACACTATGTTTGTGTATTCTATGGTTATACATACTACACGAACGCCACTAATACAGCATTGTTTTCCTTCAAACAAAGGTTGTTTAAAACGCAACCTGAGGAGTGGCGTTATTGGTCTTCATACAAGACATATGTTCGTCACATCACGTGACCCATACTTAAGTTTGAAATGATTTCAGTCCCGACCGGGGTTCGAACCCGGTACTTTCTGCTAACGGTGCAGCAATAGTTTCGTTTTCCTTCAGATAATTGATGTTCAAAACACAACGTCGTATTCGATTGCTCAAATTGTGCTTCTGGACGAGGCGAGATCTTTTCCAAAATACATCTACTCACGGTCTCGGCACCTAAAACTGATTCCGTACAGACGTGGACAGTTCCCAGTGGACTCGAGCACAAACCGTTCGCAGATAAGACTGCCCTGGGGCCTCTACTCCACCCTCAACGACACAGAAATGTTATCACGCAACAAAGGTACTAAAACAGTCTTCCGTATTATCATTATCATTATCTTTATCATTATTATTATCATTAATATCATCATACTCGTTATCATAATTATAAAGATTACCATCATCATTATTATCTTTGTTGTTGTTGTTGTTGTTGTTGTTGTGGTTGTTGTTATTGTTGACGTTATTATTGTTATTATTATTATTATTTCAATTATTTGATAATACTAAATTTGGCCAAATTAGAAGCAGGAAGTTCAAAACAAAAAAGCGCTAGAGTGCAGTACGAACGACATTTCAATGTTAGGCAAACACCCTCGGCCATAACAGAACAGACCAGAATACCATAATAGAATGTTCACTTCGCATAACATTGCATGTCTCGGGATTTTTCAAACTAACACCTATCTACAACAACTCCATCCGACCTGTATGCTCCAACATTCCTATTTAGTCAGCTCTCAACATGGAAGGTCCGTGTGTGAATAGCTTCACCGAATAAGAGTTTGGCAGAGTAGTGTGCCCAGTATTGGTGGAATGAAAGCACAAGACACTGTTTGTGTCCTTTTTTCGTGCCGCCAGTCTATAATGGATGTATTTGATAATTTGATGAGAAATAAATAACCACACATACACAGGCATACGCACACGCACACGTGCGCACACACAAGCGCGCGCACACACACGCAGGCACACACACGCACGCACACACAAACACACACACGATAAGCTCAACTCATGTGATGGAGTTGAGACAGGCCACAGAGCCCATGTGGAACTCATTCAATGCTCACTTTGATCAGATAGGAGGTTAGGGATTTACTGAAAAAACCTAATGCTCGGTTAAGGTTAGCCTCCTTTTATACTACGAAACATTTTTGCTAGCAAATATCTATTAACGCAGACCATTCACAGGGAATCAATCTGCATTTTGAGAACCAGTTTCCGCCACTGAACAGGCATCAAACTGGTTCTCAAAATCCGAAATCCCTGTACGTGACAAAACCCGTTATAAGTGTGGTATTATTGTTATTTGCATCCTTATTTATTTTAGCTTTGTACGACAAGATCAAGCGTGTTGTAATGTTTCCACGTATTTTGCACCAAATTAAACGGCCTATTGTCGCCGATTCCAATACAGGGCACACACTTGACAGCGGCCCCTATCGGAACGGCGCAGCGTTCACACCTTCGACTTCAAGAAACATGAATTCAAAGTTCTTAACATCAAAGTTTTTGTATCAAGCAAAATACACTTTATAATAAGCACTGTGAAATTGCCTGACAACAATTCGGACGAAGTGTTTTGTGTTTCCGGCTGTTTCGGCGACCATAGTCACCCTATCGTACTAGAATGTGTGCTAAATAGTTGATTAAAAATTCTAAAGGTAATTGTTTGGATCAATCTTAATATTAATTGACATGAAATGAACAATTAATGTGTTTCCTTGATTGCCCAGGTATTTTGCACTAAATTAAACTGCCAGTCATCGCTGATTCCAATACGGTGGAGACATGGTGAAAGCCAAATTCGTTGTAACGATGATGTCATAGACTTCGATTGGTGCAAGCGCCATCTCAAGTTTTTTTCTGGCGCTAAAAGGGGTTCGTGTTGGGGCTGCAGTATTGTCAAAAGCCTACTTAATTAACGACTGGGGTATGCTTTGACACCGTATGTTGATGTTTTTCAGCAATAAACGCGCATTTTATATATAAAAGTAGTAATTTTGGCATCATATTAGGCCTTTAAGGTTTACTAACATATACACCCACTGCAATAGCTATTTACGTAGGCAAGTTGACAATCTTTGCAGATTCACAAGTACTCGCACACAACACCAAACTGCCTACATGCAGTAATGAATGAACATCTGTCACAAATATTTATCATTTATTAGCGGTTTTAACATGGTCCAAAAGTTTATTTAAGCACATCAAAAATAAGAAAGGACTTATTAAACGCACCTTTCTTGTCTCTATTTTGCAATGGAAATAAATGGTGATACCTTGCGATGTTTTATACAAGTACGCAGTTTACGTATCTTGACTGTTGGATTTCAATCGCGTATCCGTGTTAGTTACGATTTAATAGGCGTTTAAGTAATAATAAGTGAAAATCTTTATCAGCTCCATTAGAGTATTATACGAGTGCCCAATAAAGGCGACCTCCTGCCCTATTAACGTAGCATACAAGGTAATATTTGGTTTCGGGTCCCATAACTGTTTCGAAACCTCGCCTGGGCCTCCATTTTGGTTGGCCCACACAACCAGCCGACCATTTAATAGTTTGACAATTAATTTATCAGTCACTAATGATAAGGAAATGCCCCTATAATTACTTTCATTATTCATATTTCCTTGTTTATTAATAGGCATTAGTACACCGTTAGACCAAACTTATGCATATACGCCTGAAACCAATTTTTGTTAACAGGTTGACAAACGATATGTACTCTGGTACACTTAATCATTTAAAAGATAATAACAACACTCCTTGCAGACTCTCTCATTAGCAAGACTTTTATAGCTTTATCAGTTTCATCTGCAGTAAGCATTGCCTTTAAATCAACTGGTATATTAACATTGCATTGCTCACAAGTACAAATCCTTATGCGCACCCTGTTCATATGACGCACAATTCAACACTGAACGGTCAATGGTAGGTTCTTCATTCAAGAATGTCTCAATAGGATACCTAGCCCGGATTAGGCCTTTTGGCAGATACTAAAAATGACTTTCCCATCCAGTTCTCTGAAACAAAATATATCTCTGTAACATTTGACAACCCTCAAAAGTTTGGGAAAATTTGAAAACTTCGTTCAAAGTCTGCTGAACGGATAAGCGTGGCCTACACTTTCAGAGAATTACACGGCAACTGCAGGAAAACACCAACCACCAAGGACAATGAAATATGGAGTATGACTTTTTAGTTGATTCCTGCCATTTACTTGGAAATTTGACGGCAATGTTTCAAGTTATAGAACTCAGATTAGTGGAAATCATCAAAACGGTGTTAAATATCCTTTTAAAGTAACCTTGCCATAAATCCTGATTAATAGATGTGGAGGGGTTGGAGTGTCTCATGTGAGTATTCACAACTTTCCATAATTGTGTTGGGTTGTGTTTGGTAATAAATGGAACTTGTAAGCCCTTTTCTTTCTCGAAAAACATGTTTTAAAAGACAGTTTATTCCGTTAAAATACAGACAAAGTTTCGGGCGTTGAAATTTTACGGACATCTTATTATATATGTTATGTCTGCAATTGACTTCCAGAACTCCAAATCAAATTTTTCCAACGCAGTCAAACGGTACTGATGGGACATAATCCATATGGCCAAGCGCAGTGGGTGTTTTTCCTGAACTCTAAGCTACCAGAACAGGTAAGTTTGATTGAACATCCCACATCAATCTTGCAATGTGAGTTTAAATAGAGATCAAAGAAACGTGTGCGGGTGCACGCGTGCGTGTGTGTGTGGGGGTGTGGGTGTGTGTGTTGTGGTTTTGTGTGTGTGCGTGTGTTTGTGGGGGTGCGTGCGAGCGTGCGTGTATGGGTGGGGTGGGTAAAATTTGAGGAATTATATTTGCTTTACTAACTTCATATTGGAAATTTGAACTAAGCATTGCTAGTTAAACTACTTCCCATATTCTGGGCATAGTCTGCGGCCCCCAGATGTTGCATGCTTTTTGCTCAGAGTCTACATGGTACAATACGCGCCAAACGTAATATAGCATAATTTTCGTTCCCTGTCATGGCGGCCATCACTTGTCAATGGTAATTCAAATTGCACTTTCATTCAGCCACCTATCGTGACATTGAAAGAATTCCGTTGCCGCTCAGCTTTCATGACCAAGAATTAAGGGTCATTTTGTCTGATAATAATTAACGTGTACTGGTAAAAATTTTGTCACTAAACACTACTCCACCTGTCGGTTTCAGCGTTTTTCAGAAGAAGTCATCCAAACGGACCGTCGATACGCCTCCTTGTCAGGGTGTATACGCATCTCCTTCCTATTCTCGTGGCTTACTTCTGGTGTGGGTGGATTACAGCTGGTGTACCAAAGTCCCTCGATACCAAACTTATGGCAGGCCGCTTGGCAGTCAAAGGGGACTGGACGATCAGTGCGGACAAGCGTCAAAATATTCTCACATGACGTCACTGTAAGTACACCACCGTCCTAAGTACGTTTCCTTGTCATGTCACATCTGTTTATAAAAATAATTGCAGGTGGTCTTGTAGATGCTGTTCCCGAAGTGCGCAGGTCTTTCTGCGCTTAATCTACGCGTTCTTTAGACAGTGCTACATCTCGACCGGAGGACTGGGGTAGGTTCGTACGCCGGACGCGTTTCGGTGAATTATGCTTCACGCTGATTAAAACATCTAAATCACGTTCCTATAACCTTTACACATGGAGGACTCCTTAGGAAGCCGTCGATGTCTTTTAATTCCTTCCAACTCGAATGGTGTCCCGAACCTTTTTCGAGCAGAGCGTGATTTGCCTACATCAACTGATTAAAAGTATACGTTGATTAAGTAAAACTATGCGCAGACTAAGCAGAAACGTGCGTTGAATAACAGCAGAAATATTGTCGTTTTAATGAGGAACTAAAGATACGCGAAGATTGAGCAAAAGTACACGTTGATGACGCAAAAGTAGGCCTACGCGTATATTAAACACATTTCTACGCGCAGAAAATCTCTCCTTTGAGAACACTTTGGCGCTTCATAAAATTGTCGCTCGGCTCTCACTCGATGTTTGCGTTGCAAATAAATCACTACATGTGGGGACAAGTCTACCATTCGTGTGCAAAAGATGTTATAAGGCTGCCTCTTATCACAAACACCGCTTTTGATTTGGAGCTAGAACTGTTAAGAAATTTGTCTCAACGAAATTGCTACTGAGTCAAATTAGAGGCAATTTCTGACTTAAGAACCAATTGACAGTTCGTTGTTGCTTGAGACCAGAGGCTTGTTTGATGAAATTGACTTAAGAATCTTGAGACAGAAATTGGGTCTTACGCTTCGCCTTTACAATTGCCAAATAGGTTTAGCCAAATAGGTTTAGTCATGTCAGCACATCATAGCCTGGAAACAATTTCTACAAATTTTGTCAGTAAGTACTAGTCATGAGTATATTCTCAGAGATATTTTGTTCTTTTTTAAGGGAGCTTTAACCCCCTTTCGGAAATAGTTATGTGGAGCGTAAGATAAAATTTCTGTCTTAACTCTGGGCACTTCAGCAAAGCTAAATACGTCGTTAAAAAGCGAGATTTTGCGAGATTAAGTGTGATATTGCCGTCTGTTTTAAATGAGAACACTTGCGGGTAGATTTTAACTAGGTCTTAGCGTAGGTCCTAGCGTTACTGATCTCTACCCGGATCTCAGTCACATCATGACCCCAGGCTCTACAAGTTGGCGTGCCAAGGCGCGTCGTTGTAGCTTGCAGAAATCGAAAACGAACTGATACTTAGAAAACTGTAACAGTGTTTTTGATATCTCATCTTGAACATTTAGATCAAACAAACTTTGATTGATACCGTTGTTTTTGCTATCACTTTATCTTCCTTTCTACTAAATTGTACTAATAAGACATAGGCACACGATTCAATAAATAATAGACTGGTAAAAGGTTAAAGTCAAATTCCACAGCTCTTTTACTTTTAGAAAATGTTAATTTGTACCGAGTTTAAGTCTGCAAATGGATAGGGCTGTGATAATTACATATGCTCGGTATAATGTTGGATACTTGTTCTTTGTTCCAAATCAGATTGCCTTCAGGGGCACTTGGGGAGGCAAGTATCGTGTAGATGACGTTTCGATCTCCGAGTGCAGCTACTTGTCCGTGACAACGCCACAATCTACACCAAGTCCCAACACCCTTGTGTACAGAGGTACTCAAGGTAAGGCTTTATTCCACTACATACTTTTTCTCTTTTAGCCTTAGTTTTCAAAAAAAAATGAATGCCATGCTTAACCCTACCTCTCTGTTATATAACATTTGTAGAAATCGTTTCGTGTTATTAGCATTTCAAGCAGCATTATATCTATCAGTTTATCAAGGATACGTGTCGGTAACTTCTTTCCTGTTATTTTTTAACATCAACTGACAGCTTAGCAAGCAGAATATCGCCTATGTGGTACTTCTTTGGTTCGGAACTGGTTGGCTCAAATCTTACAAATCTGCCCTCTAGGAGGCGCACGCATCAATTTTCGCTTTTCGTAACGGTTACCCGGTACTGAGCGACAGCAAAACATGAAATGACTAACAAACAAACGTACTTTTATTGATCATGTACATTGTCTTTTCATCAAAAACAAGACTTTGTGTCCAGGGCAATGTTCGTGCGTGTGACATCTTTGTCCATGTCTACTTCCAAAGTGGTCCGCCCGACATCTTCATGTTCATGTCAGTAATGGCCAGCGTGACATATAAATATATTCATGTCAACAATGGCCAACATTACATCTTTACGTTCATGTCAAAAGTTTTAACGTGACATATTTATGTGCGAGTCAACAATGGCCCCTGAAACAATTCGATTTCATGCCCATAATGGACATCTTGATGCCATTATGTTCATGTGAAAATTGCCAGCGTGACGTCAAAGTTCATGAGAGATGTGTGAAGTGTTCGCTTCCTTTACTCACGGTCGTGGGTTCGATTTCCACTGAGGCACATTGCTAGACTTTTGGCTTAGCTATGTAGCTCCTCACTTCGATATTGCTTGCATATCAATAAAGCATTAAAATGCTTCCAGGTGATCAGTGCATTGGGCCCACCTGAGCGGCCAGCGCACTCCCGGGACCATGTGTACCACGCCGTCTCTGTTGTGATGTTATACTTTTCTATGACGTCATCCTTTTGTGACGTCATTCTTAATTCCTGTCAATATATTTTACATTTCTTTTATACATTTCTGCTTCTTTCTATTACAAAAAACATAACAGATTTTGGCGTAGTTGGCAGGATATAAAAAAGACGGATGAGTTGGCTGGCATTATTTCGTTATTACAACAACAAATCAACCAACAGCAAGAGAATCATCAGCGTTTTGTTGATATGAAGGCTGATGCACCAACCAACGACATCTACGCCAATTTTTGGTGCGTTCGACAGTTCTGTGGAGCTCTGTAAGGATTATTGGTCCAGATTCCAAACATTTGTAGGGGCACACTCCATACCTATGGAAAAACTTTCACAAACTTTCTTAACGAATCAGACGTCTACAGTTTATAAGTTGATTGCAACTTTGGCAGAGCAGCATACACCTTCCAAGGATATCAATCAACTGACAATCAATGAAATTACAACATTTATGGAGAATAATTCGATTCGAAGTATTTTGTCGTCCGGGAGCGACTCAAATTTTGGTCTAACACAAGAAGACAGCCAGGTGAGACAATACAGGAGCTAGCAGCTCGTATTCGACAAGACGCTGCAAAATGCGATTTTCCAACAATAAAGGATAATCAGGATGAAGCTATGAAAACTAGATTTATTTGTTCAATTAATAATGAGGCGGTCGTAAAAGTCCTTTTCAAAATAAAAGATGACGATTTATCTTTTAAGAAAGCCATAGAAATAGCAACAGAAACTGAAGAGGCGTCTAAAGTTGCAAAAGAAACGGTTTACGGAGATCCAGTGCAAAAGAAAAGGAGGGAAGAAACCGGGCAGGGCAGAGAACAGAAGTTAAAGAGGTCGATTCACAGCTATTTAGTTGTAGTTATTATGTATACACATGTGCTGACTGTTAATAAAGATTGCTTATAAACCACATTTCATTTTATTTCATTCCCCATATTCTTTTATTATTCGAGTAAAACACGCTCCCACTTCCCCACAAAATTTCGAGAACAGAAAATTTTCAACTTCGGCTATCTTCGGAAACACGTCACGTCCGGAAGCGGACCCGATCACTGCCGAGTCTGTCCATAGGTTTGTACTGGGACTATCTGGCACAAATGGAAGCTTTCTGTTTGTTAGAATGGGTTTATTATGCAACTTTTGCCAATTAATTCTCTGAAATGTGACACATATGCNGGGACACTTGCAGGCACTAGTTCGAACCTGCAGGGCCCGTTTATGTTGTCACGAACACGCTCACGATGGTCGTTGTGCATATTGTCTGTGTCCGACGCTAGTGTGACTGCGGTTTACTAGCCGACTTCATTCCTACAACACAGTTGTCTTCCGGACTCGACATCACAGACGCTTATGTAACCGCCTGGTCTGTTTTCAGACTCGGCTGAAGTCGGAGAAGGTCATTACTGCTGGGCTTATCTAATTAATCACGCTGTGTGGGCAGTAACTAGCCCAAGTAACGGGCTCCTGTAAGGCTATTCTTTGAGTTGAAAAGCAGTTGTTTTGGTGTGAAACTATGTCTTTAAGGGATTTTCCAAAGGGAACATGTGCCCGTTGTGGAAAAAAAGACCACATGGCAATGGATTGTCGTTTTAAAGAGACTGAATATCGTTTCTGTCACAAGAAAGGTCATATAGAGGCTGTATGTCTAAGCAAAAGAAAGGCTAGCGATAAAGTAAGCAGTATTTTAGCAAGGCCAGAACAGAAAGTTAATCACATTTTGGATCGAGATCCAATAGCGGAGTTGCAACCGAATTGATTGCTCACGTCCGGAAATTAGGGAGCGCAAAGGATATAGGGATTGATAAGGGTATGTGGAATTGCCGATCGCTTTGCACGACGTGTGATTTGTGTGCATTAAACTACGCTACTGTATGTAATTCTGCCGCTATTCGGCCCCATAAGCGCCCATGCCCCAATAAGTGCCCCAACGCGATTTCAGACTTCACTAAAGTAAGCGCCCAGCCCATGAACTACATGCGAAAAATGCTACCTACAGTTCTAACGTCTCCAATTTATCAATTGAAAGATCCGACAGTCCTGAATTCGGGACCACGAGACTCACCGTTACGTCCGTATACACTTCAAACTTACGCCGCGATTCAAAAAGAACGCAAAAGTTTTGCTGCTCTTGCGAGGGATGTGCCCCACTACGCGGGTCTGGACTTTGACAACAGACGCAGCGTACTTGTCAGCGGGATTGCGTTGTTTCTTTCCGGTACAGATCTTTTCCGGCCTCCACAGGAATTCAAACTTCTTTGTACACGTGAAAACTGTGAATCGAAGACTAATTAAAAAACTCGACCAGTGTTAGCAAGCGGCCAAGAACCGCGCGCTGCATAACTAACCGGCTGCCATCGAAGACATTTAGTCGAGAACTATCTATTCATGAAACCGGTAACATAGTATCTGCAAGAAATAAATATTGGCACTAATTTCCGAAAGTTTCTAATATCGTAAAAAAATGCATTATTTTTAAGAGAAATTATTTAACTAATCATAATTGGTGTTTTTAAAATCAAAATGAGCCACTGATAGTGAACACATTCGCAACCTTACACCCCGAATCTTCCGGAAAGTAGTTGTACACTACGGTCACGCATCCACTCACCCGGCGACTCAATGAGTGACATATCGGTCTTACCGAAACAATTCTCGAACGTTTTTTAGCAGACGAGGCCAGCAAGTGCTAAGCTAAATATTAGTTTCTATTTTCGGATCAACTAAAGGAGTTCCAGCTATGGCTGCTAATCGACTAGCAAGACGGGCGTTACATCTTAGCCAGTATGAATACACAATAGAGTATCAGAAAACATCTGATCATTCTAATGCAGATGCATTGAGTCACTTACCCTGCGGTAAGGATCCAATATTCGACAGGGAGGAAGAACAAGCTGACGTGAATGGGGTCTGTTCTGTGAAGCAAGTAAGTCTACAACTGAACCCTGTTAACTCTAAATTGCTTAATAAAGAATCTAGCAAGGATTCTGGCATTTCTAAAGCAATGAGATATAACATAGAGGGTTGGCCAGTTTCTGTGGATTCCGAAGAATTGAAATATTTCAGAAAATTGAAAGATACCTTGACCACAGAAGATGGATGTCTTTTTCATGCTACACGGATAGTTATTCCAAAGAGATTACGAAAACAGATGTTGGATCTGCTTCACATTGGCCATTTTGCAATGCAGAGAATGAAGCAACCAGCACGGGCAGTGGTTTATTGGCCACATATCAACGAGGATATTGAAGAACTTGTACGTCATTGCACGGCTTGTGCTGAACATCACAACAGATCATCGAAAGCAAATATTCATCCATGGATGCTACCCGAAAAACCATGGACCCTTGTCAACTTTCTTGGAACAAACTGGTTGGTAATGGTAGATGCGTATTCTAAATACCCATGTATACAGCCAACATGTTCACTGTCAACAAAAACAACAACGGAATTTCTTGAAAGAGAGTTTGCGCATTTTGGTTGTCCTTACACGTTCGTAACTGATAATGCAGAAAATTTTACTCTGAAGAATTCCAGGCTTGGTGCCAAGAACTTGGTATTGTACACCTTACAGGTGCCCTCCTACCATCCAGCTACAAATGGAGAAGAGCGTTTAGTACATGTACAAACTTTCAAGCAATCTCTGCAGAAATCTTCTTTGTTGCCAACAAAAGCAGCATCAAAAGAGTTTTTATTGCAATATCGTCGTCCACTTCTAGATTCTGGTTATTCTCCAAGCGAACTTTTAAATGGAAGACAAATTCGTTGTAAGCTAGACAGCTTACTTCCCTCACTTGCTCATGTAGCGCAAGAGAAGCAGTCAAGAAATGCTGCGAAACCACGAATTGCTGAGTCTGATCAAACAGTGTCAAAGATTCATATGTATACCATTGTAATGCCATGTTATGCCGTGTGCTATGGGCCTCGTCAAAGTAGGGACCCTCGCTTGGTACCTGCTGTTGTGACCCGAGTTTTGGGTCCACGTTCTGTCAAGGTGAAAGTCATGCCAAGTGGTCCAATCTGGCATCGTCATATCGATCAGTTGAGACCAAGGTATTGTTCTGAAGAAGATAGAGATCCTGGAGATACCACATTTTTGTCAATTGGAGATTCCGATACAGATGCCAGACAAGCAAGGAATGAAGAGAATGCAACTACGGCAACAGAGATGCAAACGAGAAAATCGGAAAAGAAGAAACGCCCAAACCCACGACTTCCAGCGGGAAATGGATATGGGCCACACAACTTGAGAACGTCCGAGAGACTTAAAAAAGACAAGCTTTCGCTCAATAAGGCGGGGAGGTGTTGTGATGTGATAGTATTCTATGACGTCATCCTTTTGTGATGTCATTCTTAATTCCTATCAATATATTTCACATTTATTTTATACGTTTCTGCTTCTTTCTATTACAAAAACATAACAGTCTCCAAAAGTTCATGTATACAATGGGCAATGGGAAGTTATTAAAACGATATAGTTTCATGTCTAAAACGGACAATACGACTTTTTTATGTTGATATCAGCATTGCATAGCCAGTGTGACACTCTTATGTTCAAATTAACAATGGTCAGTGTCACATCTTTATGTTTGTGTCTGTAATGCACATTGTATAGTGTGATGTTACAATTTCATGTCAACAATGACCTGCTCGACTTGTATCTCATGGTCTTGTCAAGAATGGCTATTGCGACGTCTTTTAAGCTTTTGCCTGTAGTGGTCAATGTGACATCTCCATTTTTATGACACCATTGGCCTATGTGACATCTCTATGTCCATGTCAACAATAACTGGAGTAACTTCTTTAGAAATGCCATTTGTCTTTCTTCAGGAACTGTGATTAGTCCAGGCTATCCAACAGGCTACCCCCCGAATGTCGATGCAAGATGGAGGATTATCTCGTACGAGTCAATTACGTTGGTGTTTCAAGCTTTTGATACTGAAAGAACATACGACAGGCTAAAGGTAAAATTTTGTTAAACTGTCTTCGAACTGCTAGTTTCCCATCGCTACGCGTCAGGGTGAACGAGATGGCATGTATGTAGTATTCACGGCCATCGTCTTTACATGTACGTCACACATTGTTGTTGAATGTATATCTCAAGAAAGAAGCTTTAATTCTGTTCATATTTGCTACCAAAGATGTGGGATAAATTTCAGGCGCCAGTAGATTTGGATGACCTTAACAACATTTCCAAGGTCACAGACATCAAGTTTTGATATGGCACACACGTTTTTTGACGGCATTCCCCAAGAAATAAGCTTTATATTTTTGTTCGGAATGCGTACCAGCATTTAGGTGGAGCTACATCAATTGCAAGTCGATTTTGCTGGTCTTGCTTGTTTTGGGGAAACGATGGTCATATATTTTGTACCAAGAAGTGAATGGTCAATTCTTTGCACCACTCGGTTTTGGTGACCTTACATCATTTTCAAGTTCACGGCGAGAAAATCAAGTTTTGACTGGAGAGAAGATATTTCTGGTAAGGTGTGATACATCTCAAGAAGTGAATTTTAAATTTTGTTTATGTGGTGGTTCAGGCTGGTGTCAATTTGACAACCATGAACTCATTTTATTTTCAAAGACATGGAAATAAATTTAAGAGTTCGAACTAGAAAGTGTTGTTAGTACCAGTTTCATGATAAGTGTTGTTAGTACCAGTTTTAGGATAAGTGTTGTTAGTACCAGTTTTAGGATAAGTGTTGTTAGTACCAGTTTTAGGATAATTGTTGTTAGCACCAGTTTCATGATAGAGCTTTACACTTTTCATAGTGTAAAATGAAATTCAAAGCTCGAGCAATTCATTATGTTATTTGCCTGGAAAGCAGCCTCTAAAGACTCGAGTACCGACCTTCAAGACGGGATTTCGAAAACAGCCTCTCAGATAGCGCACTTTTGAAGTTTCAGTATAAAATTTCACGTTTTGGAAACAATCTGATTGAAACTCTAGTAAATCTTAGTTAGCATGCCATAAAATTTTCTCATTCAGTTATAAGAAATGAAATGCATCTTAAAGACAATTATTACTTTCCCTAGAAATTGAATATTGGCAGAGATATAATGATCTGGTTTATCTTAGCACAAAAAGCACTGTGCATGCATCCCGAGGCAGCGTGAGACAAACGCTTGTACTTCTTAACAATTGTGTGACTCCTCATCTGTAGGTTCAGCTGTAAAATCCCATACATGACGTTCACCATGTGGACCGGGTGGAGTAGCGGGGTACTTGACTATATTTTTGACGGGGGGGTACTACTGAAAAATTAGGACCAGCCCATTTAGAGAGTGGAATCGAAAAGGGGACCCATTTATGGGGAGTTCTAATTCAAAGGCGACCCTTTTGAAGAGTTAACTTCAGCCTTTCGTTGCGATTCTTGGACAGCAAAATTGTATCAATGAAGCCCGAAAGTGTGCAACATACGATTTTGAATTATACGTGTTGATATCTTTGAAAACTCGTACAGATATGTGTAGTTTGAAAGAAATTGTGTTGGAAAAGAAACACATTTGTTGGAGGTTTTACCAGAAAAGGCAAATTGTCAAAGCAAATGTGGTAGTGCTTCACGTATTGCATATAAATTCCATGGGAGTATCCCTGAAAGTCGAGTTCATGGAGTGTGTCTGCAATTGCTTTCTTTGCTCGATTCTTTCACGTGTTGAGTTAGAGCGTGGGGACGTTAAGCCAATGAACTCGGGAGTAGCAGTATTTTGTCCTCAGTTTCTAGTTTAGGCATCAGTAAGTTACTATCATTTGGTGTTGTCTGAGCTTCCCATTTTCCGGAGTCCCAGCTATTCCGTTCGTTATGCGACAGCCTCCCGTAGAAATTATGCCTCCGGGATTACGTCGACATTCACTGTGATGTACATCATCACTTATACTCAGATGGATATCACAAGAGTAAACTGTAGTGTTCGAAGGACCAGTGTCCGCAATAGCCCTTGTAGATGCTATCCCGTAACCCGCTGGGTTCTTGGTCATTGTTGGAAAGGTTTCTGTTGCGGGTTGCATGAAAAAGTCCCAAATAAGGACTCAGGTAAGTTTCCTAAATCTACAGCGTATTTGAGGGCTTGTAAAACATGGATTGTTCTGTCTTATGCTGTTTGAATATCGTTGCTGTGCTTGTCAGTTGATGCAAATCGACAGCGCACTCTGGATTGTATTATCAATATTATTGAAATAAGTAGGAACTTTTCATGCAACGCCCCCAATTTAAGGACAATGTTCATTATCATTTGGAATGAGTTAAGGGCTCTTTTTTGTTATATTATTAGAAATTGCCATTAGTGAAAGAAGAGCTTATAATAAAGATAAACAAAAATATTACATCTGTGCCTAAAGAACGAAACAAATACGAAAAAAGATTTAGGGAACTTAGTTGAGTCCCTATTTGGGGCTGTTTCTTGCAACCGGCCACTGCATTTACATAACTGTATACCTGTCTTAGTCTGGCTTACTATATATTCATAAAGCATAATAATGATTCCAGGTTATCAGTGCAAGGGCTGGGGCACGTCTGGTGTAACGTGTACCAGATCACCTGCAGTTTTTTGTATTACAGTCTGGTTTTAACCAGAAAATTTGACCTAGCTATAGTATGTCATTATTAAGGTACGCCACAATCCGTGACTTCAGACATTCCTCAAAACGACCGCTAAATTTTGTTCTGCTTGTAGGTGTACGACTACCGTGGATCATCACGGCTTGTCTTCCTTCGCACATTTAGTGGATCTATCCGTCCGGGCTATACATTTCAAACTTACAGGAGAATAATTGAGCTGCACTTTTCATCAGACTCCAGTAGGCAACAGGCAGGCTTTATCATCAAATGGCAGCGTCCTAGGTCAGAGGTCACCACTGTGCAACACGTCACAGGTACTTGTGTAAAGGCTGGCAGGAGCTAGAGTTGAATGCTATGTTTGGTTGGGGCAGCTAGTCGTTGTAACAGGTTATCTCTGTTAAATTTTCAACTGATGTCTCTTATTTTAGGACGCACATAATCTTTAGCACTCAGTGACAATGTTAAGAAATTTGTGTTATGTATTCGATCAGCGAAGGAAAACGGTGTGCCGTTGATTTCACAGTTGATTCGCTGTTACGAGCGGATGTCCCACCGTAATGGTGTCATTCAAGTTTTTGCTGATTTTGAGCTTGAAAACCAGGTCTTGGCAGCTCCAATAGTTTGTTCTACAAGATGTACAAAACTTGACAATATGAGCCGTGTACTGGGCCAAAGAGATATTTAACTTTGCACGAAGTCTGTTGAGACTGATTACATGCACAGACAAATTTCCTTCTTTTGCGACTACCGGAAGTGTAACCGACTGCCTTAAAAAAGAGCATAAATACACCAAATCAGGAATTTTTACCCCAAAGCCACCTTCTGCATTTGATTTTTCCAAACCAAGAGCCATTGTCACTGCCAAAGCTCTCCAGGTTACAAAAATCAGGTGAAAAGTGGGTGTCAATTGTCCAGATTTTTTTACATCTCCACTTTGTCTGATGGGTACTTGACTTTCCTGCTTAAGTCCAACTTCCCCCTTGCAAACAGTGAACGTTTAGAAAAGTCACGGCTGAGCAAAAAGTGGGTCAAAGGGTCAACAGCTGGAAATCTTTTACTCAAAACGGACTTAAAAATCAAGCAAATACCATTCGTTCAAAGACCCTCTCGACTCACGGCCCTTAATCCCCTCGACTACACAAGCTTGACTCGATCTGACCATCGAACAAGCGCTGACTTGCAAGACGAACGACTGGGGCAGTGAGCTCAAATGGCTGTTTCCTGTTTTTTGCAATTAAGACAGCCTATGTGGCAAGTCTGAAAGTCAAAAACAGAAAAAATAACGCAATCAAATCAAAACCCACCAACGTTACAAATGTCGTTCCCGGCGAAGTGTCTCGTCTGCTCTTCAGTGAATATCAGATCCAAGATTTTTGGGAGAGTGCGAGGAACCGATAGATACTGTATGTAATTTCTTCAGTAAAACTGTTAACTAAAACAGTATCTCAGCGTTACATGGTGTAAACGAGTACACAACAGAAAGCAAATAATAAAAATGTGAAATTATGTCCATGTTAGTAGAAAAGGACCGTTGTTAGCTGCTAGTGGAACTGTTCTGTGACAAAGATAGCACGCTCACAATTCGCTATTTCAGACCATGTTCTTATGTCATTTTCTGTTTTTTAACCACCAGAGCAGATTTGTGAGTAGGTAGGTCTTATGGTAAAGTAATTCAGATAATGAAATGTGTACCAAGCGCAAAGATACAGCTATCGATACAGGTCGTGGGTTAAGTGATACAAGGGTTGTGGGTCGTGGGGGTTGTGGGCCGACGGGGTCGTGGATGGGGGGGTAGTGGGTGATTTAGAATAATCCCTCAAAAAACCATTGAGTGCCATCAAATTCTTATTTCTTTTTGAATATGTCATCATAGAGGGTGGGACTTGACTTCTTACTTTGTTTTCCAGTTCGACCAGAAAGAGGCGTAGTGGTGAGCCCAGGTTATCCGTATTCTTTCCCGTCCTCAAGTTATGCAACGTGGGACATCAAAAAGTACTCAAATATATATCTGCTTTTTGAAGAATTTGACACCGAACATGACGTCCAAGAGCTCACAGTAAGTGTGACAGGAGAGCATGTTTTGCTCGATCACAATGTTTCAAATGGAAACCTTTTCTGAAGAGGCAACATTGTTCCGTTTTGCAAAAGAAATCTGGTTGGGAAATTATAGCCACTGACAGCAGCCTGTTGGGGCTTAATGGGCGATTTGTAAGGGAGCACTTACTGACGAGTAAGGTGGTGATTCGCAGTCCCAAATTTATTATTCACGTTAAGTGTACCGCTTCCAAGTGTGTGCAAACACCGGTACAGGGTCTCGAAGTTCGTCCCACTTAGATTGACTAAACATTGATATTGGTCTCAGAGAGATGCACGTGGTCATCAGCAGGAGGCTGGTGTTTGAAAGCTACTTTTCAAGCATGTGTCTTCATGTCATTAGATTACCGCTCAAGAGACAAGTCCTACGCAAACGTTTAGGTTATTGTTACACCCAACGCCTAAGGGAACCAGAGCTAGACTGTGACAATCATAATCGATTCATAAATAATGCATACATGGTCGTTGCATAGCCGTGATGCTGAAGAAAATGATTATTGGCTAATTTCTTTATTTTAAAATTTCTAAGACCGAATATTTAGTTTTCCATTTTATAAACAATAATGGTGGTCTTTTGCCTTACTCATTGTTCGAAATCCCGTACGCTAAATAGGCGTGTTGGTTTACGACTGCAGTTGTCTCATCCAACACGTTCAGCCAACTAGGCCCACAAATAGCGGGTAGCTCCCTTCAATCCCTGTCTGCATCATCAAGCAATTGATGTGCCGAGGACTTCGCATAATGCTCTGGGGTAAACGGTGCACGTTTTCTCGTCCACTTGCGTGCTGTTAACGTAAGATTTGCTTAATATACAAATCCAAATGAACTCCTGCTATGTGCCTTTGTTCTTTTGTAGGTCTACGAAATAAGCAAAACAGGGCAGAACCGTATTTTTATCAATGAACTTCTCAAAACCTTCACCGGCTACTTGACACCTAATACATGCTACGCCACCGGTCGAGATCACATAAGACTCTTGTTTACGGCCTCTCCGACAAGCAAGAGGAATCACAGGGGGTTTAAAATTCGCTACACAACGGAAAAGCCGTCTACATGCGAAGACGTAGAATTAAATGTTTTACGTAAGTGCTGGTTTTGAAGTACGGTAAAACCGTGTTGCTGCCGTCCTTAGATTACACCGTCTGTTCTTAAAAAACGATGCGATCCACACGTTCCAAGCCGATTTGGTTTCAGTGAACTTCGATTTCATTGAATGCTAGTAGTCTCAAGAGAGTTGATGGTAACTCAGTAGGACCAATTATTGTAGGGACGATTAACCGGTATGGAAAACTTTTATTCATTTACACATTTGCTTGCTATTTCAAAAATACTGTTGCCCTGAATGAGTCAGGGTGATGGCGCTCTGCTAGAGACCGTGTGCGTCGGATCATAAAATAAAAGAGATGTTACCGATCGAACTGTGTTGTGCTGTGTTGTGTGCGAAAATAACCACATAAACTAATGTATACATTGATGTAATTATGATAGAAGCGACTCTTACTATTTTCCATATTTGCTGAATATTCAACCTCGTTTAATAGGACCCCTTGTTCATAACTAATATTTTTTTAGCCTTGACTTCAATTATGGTTTCTCTTTGGCATTGTTTCTCCGAAACTCTTCCCCCTGGTGGTAGTTCTTGTCCGTATGATCCTAATACTTTCTGTTTTGCCTCAACAAAATTTTCACTGACTTAAAAAATTATTTTGATTTTTTTTGCAAAAATGAACTGCGTTTCCTTAACAAATGCTATTCTAGTTAGGCTCGTATATCTTCACAGTGAACGATAGGCTAGAGTATCTATGGACCCATAATGACGTTCTGTTTATATGTGAGTAAAAATTATTAGTCTTCCTACGTGTCATGTGTAAATTGGTCAAGTTCACGTGACGTACCAGCATATGCCGTTTAAGAACATTGGTAATTCTTACTAAGACTATAACAACGCGCTGATTTATAACAGTATAGTTATATACTTATGTTTAAATGTTGCAGAAATAACCGGCATAACACTTGGCGTGCTGGGACTCATGATAATTTTATGTTCCGGTTTATGCATGGTTCATCGACGACGCAAGCCTCGTTCAGCCAACCTCGCCTCTGCGAATGCTGAGAATACGGGAGGAAACGTTTCTTTGGCGAACCTGGTCACAGTCAGCAACGTAGTCCATCAAGGTGAAGACGGTCCGTACAGCGAGTACCATTACCGAGAGGACTATACCGCCGGTGGTCCTCCATCGTACAGCGAGATTTACCAATACCGCTCTGTACAATCGGTAGACCCTCCAGCATACGAGCGAGTTGCAGGAGTATTGCAAGATGACGCAAGGAACAAACCCCAAGAGATCGTTCCATCTCCCCCAGCGAACGACAACGTCACACCAACAAGCACCACAGATTCCAGATTCTGCGGAGCATCTGACATCATGGCTACAGAATCAACAGGTGGCCCCAGACAAGGAGAGTCCGGCAGCTGGGCGGTAGATCAGGAATCGCCAAACGAATCCAATATATAAGCTCAATATCAGGTGACTTAACATCAAATCCGCTAGGTTTAGTAGGGAAGTGCTGCCTGAATGTGGGTGGATAAGATATGATTTTTCATGACCTTGAATTGAATGACGCCACCTGTTACGCCGCGTCAGCCTTCTAAGACATCTGTTGGTCTTGTAAGTTGGAGGTCTTCACCGACAACCAATCAGATGTCGTAGCCGGTTCATCTGTCACGACCAGTGATCGATTGATTTAAATAAGAAAATTACAGATACAGTAGAATGTAACCAATTTCGAATTTTATTTTTATAAACGGTACGTTTGCTTCTATTATATGTGGTTTGGTAAATTGTGAGATTCATGAAAACGTTAGAAGTTGTTGAATTGAAAAAGGAAAAAGGTCAATTTTGGCGGTTATACCACGTGATCTTTCAGAATGGTTCCGCTGGAATGCGAATTGAATACTATAATCACTGTGCTGCAGTTACATTGTACATTGATGCAACCCTGGATTCATGTGTCATACTATCAGCTCTTGAGTTTTGACTGAATACATATTTCTATGTTGAATTCTCCGAGCAATAAGGTTATTTACAGTCAATAGACCTATTAGGAGCTCTTAGTTACAGTACCACCGATAGGCCTACAATATTTATGTGGATCGAATATCTGTTTTATTATGGTTGCGACTGTCCATGTTTATTTTATTTTTCCTAGGAGTTGATCTTGTCATTTGCTTCGAAGTTGGCAAATAGATAATGCAACATGAGCGCCAATCTTGCAAGCGGTTGGCAAATCTTGCTGCAGTGCTATCTAAAAGGGATTCAGGTCTTGGTGAACTGATAATTAATTTAACTGTAATCGTTTGTTCCGCGAAAACGACGATCAGAAAAACCAACGTTTGAACACTCTTGAAAGTCATGACAATTATTGAAAACGGACCTAAAAAACAAAGCTGTTTCTGGCCTCTGTTTTTAATCGAGTCCGTGGTGGAGTATTTTTAATTGTTGAGTTTTTCAAAATAGAAAATCCACCTGAGGCAAGCAAAAATGATACGGGATTTGTTTTGTCCTTACCCATTGCTTAGAAAGTCGTGGTGTTTCAAGCCTTGCTGAGGTGTTTTTTCCTTTTTATTCGGTGAGTGTAGGTATCGAAATGAGATTGGCTAGAGACCAAAAGCAACTATGCTTTTTCGCGTTAATAACATGTGCTTTTGTATATCCATTAGTGTTATTGTTCGTCTAAGCAAAAATTCAAAATAAACGGTTAAACAGATAATTATTTAAAATGACTTTTTTATTGAAATGACGTAAGTGAAAATTCATATTCCTGCCTCAATTCCTATCGCCAATTTAGGTGGCTGGACTGTAGTAACCATGGGCGGATTCAGGATTTTGAGTTAGGGAGGCCAGGGTGGAGTATTAGCCAGGATTTTGCCCGTCAGACATTCGCACCCCGAACTACCAAACGTAATCTAGAATTTTAGGGGGGCATGGCACTTTTGGTCCCCCTCTAGATCCGCCACTGGTAACAAAATTTAATAATTCCAAAAATGCAAAATGTCAGAACCATTACTCCCCTACCGATGCACGACATATGCCAACATTAGATTCTGAAAACAAATTTTATACAGTTTCCAAAAATGTGGTTCATTAATACTGTCAACAAACTTATTTTTTGCAATTCTGGCTTCTTTGAGGGCTACGTGAAATCGCACCCGGTTTCTCAGTCGCAACCCAGGAATGCAGAAATGCAACAAGGCGACGTAATATGGAAGAAAAGTGAACCTACATCCGATCAAGTGGTGTTGTCTCATCCCCACTATGTTCGCAGATACAAACAAGATTTACTGAGCCCACATGCAACGCCAAGCCGAGCATAACCCTCAAATTTACTTTTCTGCGCTGCAAATTGGCCGCGGCTGTAGCCTACCTCAACACTTAATGGGCAAAGACCGCAGTTAGAATGGCTGATTTTTACGTTTTCACTGGTCTGGGTCAATGAAAGCCCTTGTTTGTACCCTGTCTCAAGACATCGAAAAGGGCATAACTTAAAGAAAGCACGGTCGATGGGGTTCTCAAGGATGAAGAAATTCTAGAAAAAAAGCATGACCAGAGGCAATTTTTTATTCAAAACAACTTTAAAGAACTAATGAATATCCTTCCTCGCAACCACTTCTCATTTGCTCCACAAAATATCTGTCAAACCTGTTCCACCCCATTTCCTTCAATTTTTGGGAGCCGTAGTCTTAGTCCAGTAAGTCAAAGATACTGCCCGTGCTGTTTTTAATTTAGAAAAAATATTGTTAAATCAGACGTTTTTAATGCCTCTTATACTTACGCTAGTGAAAACAGAATTATGAAAAATCGATCGATGAGGGATTTTTTCTTACCCGAACCGAACTGCATGGAATTCCGGGATGGTCTGGAATATTTGTACTTCACGGTGGGTAAAAACAAACGAGGCATCGCGGAAACCTTGTAACGCTGTATTCAGATTGAGGCTCGCACGTGGCAACAACTATGGTTCTGCAACTGCCATGTTAGACGGACAAACTACTTGATCAAATATTAACATCTGGGTCGTTTAACGAGTATTTATAAAAATGTGAAAAACTGTCAAAATTCCGCTTTCCTTTAGACAGGAACTTGTTCTTACGCTCCTGCCACGCAACCTTTTCGAAAAATAATCAGTCTTACTTCAGCAGAAACTGAAAGAATTTGGGAGTATATACAAAACTGCTAGTTACTGCGGTAAGTTCTACAAACTATTTCTAGAGTGTGACGTGCTAATTACGTCACGGTAAAACTTTCTTTAGTAATTGTGAAGTGGGCGCATAAGACCAAAATTAAGTCCCCGGATGGGGCTGACACATTCAACCGTTTTCAAGCGACAAATTAAGAATTGTCATGTGGCCAACAGATGGCGTGTTGACAAGATTCAACATGCTTGCAACATATTTTCCACTCCATATTGAGATTGACGTATTCATATACAATATATAACACGTCTGGACTTCATACAAAACTACAAAGATTAGACCTCGTAGCTAGATTTAGGCAATTTGTGCAAACACCTTATCTTAGCATATTTCTTTAGAAATTAAGGCTACACCATTTCCCAAAAATTATAATTAATAAACAACGCAGCAAACATATACGGAATAATGCACTCCGATTGATGAATAAATTATCAAGGCAAATTTGTCGCTGTCAATTTTCGTTTTTCAATGCTGGAAGTTATATCTCATGACAACAGTTCCACTCAACTAACATTCTGAGGACGAGAGCAAACCAAGACGATGAAAAACTTAATTTCTCGATTGTTTACATGAAGTTCGCCTTTCTACGCAAAATGGATAATTTGTCACACCTTAACTAAGGACTGCTCAGTCACATGTTGAGAATGAACGTCCATGTACATGTACCTAGTATACATGTATGTAAAATGGAACATTAACACTGAATCTCTTTTCCATGATATGGTAGTCTTGTAAAGCTGTCAACGAACTGAAAAAAATTTACATGAGTTCCTTTGCTGTGGTCGGTGGAGACAACTCTTACGCTCGGCAAACATGAAAGGTCAACTTCAATGGAGAAAATATGAGAGCTACTGTACATTTAAGAAAATGTATACTTTCTGTCGACAATTGTTTTCAACTTAGGGTAAATTTTGCGTTTCTTCTGATGGTTATTGAATTTGGGACGGCTAGTTTGTCTTCTGGGCCGACGCAAAACGGGCGACTTAACCTTGGGTTGGGTGACTTGATTTTCTGGCTCAGTTTCCCCGCTGGCGAGTGGGATTTTGAGGTGTAGGCATATCCCTGAATAAGCATGATGACGAATGCGTTTAGCCGCAAAAAAGAGCCCTTAAAATGTCATGGCCAGGGACCACAAAAGATGAATTAAGCACTCGTAGTTGACAATTGTTCTCTTCAGTTGAATTTCTCTCTTCTCCTTGTTTGGCTGTCTTTCTTTCCTCGACAGTCCCAGGCACCACGCCGTAAGGGATTACCATGGTTTAACCCTGACACTTGAAAATTATTGGGAGGGTACGTGCCCTGCATTAGGTTAGACCTAGATAACACGCAAAGTGTAGAGTTTGTGACGCGTGCCCTCCGTAACCCAGGACTTTCGGTTAACATGCGCTTGACATTTAGCCTTCTCTTGTGTAAGTGAGTCATTGAATTCAAATGAGTTTCTTCCGCTTGTTTATCTTAATGTTTTGGCTAATAAGTGGAAAATAGTGTCTGTTCAACGTGTTGAAGATGAGACCTGTGAAAACATTTCTTGTAGTAGGTTTTTTACACTGCTTAGGTAAGTTAAATTCTTGTTATATTACCGCAGTTACACATCGTTTTGTTGTATATAAAATGTTCACTTACTTAGAGACGTGGTTGGTTGTTGGCAGACGTTTCGACCTGGTCCGAGGGATTTCCCGCCTTACGCTCGTTAAAATGCTTCAGTGCACGGGGGTAGGTGGAGTCCTCTGTCTCGGTTCAAGAGGAGACGCCGACTGTTGATGTTTATGGCCTCTTTGAGCTAACGAGTATTTTGTTCCTAGGCTAGGATCCTGGATGACGCAAGAGAGATGGTGCACCCAGTCGCCAAAATATGTTCTGTCTGTCTAGTTTCAGATAATCTTTGAATCTGGCAAGGAACGGTCTCTTGGTTTCTCCAGTGTAGGTGTGGTTGGGATCCTGGTCACATTCCAGCTGGTATATGACCCCATATTGATTAGTCATCGGGGTTGGGTCTTTGGGTCTGACGAGTAGGGAACGGAGGGTGTTGATAGGTTTCATGTATCAGGAAATACCGTGGATTCTGTAGGTGTGTTGTAGGCGTTCAGATATTCTTCTTATGTATGGGATATGGCAACGGAGGGACCATCGAGTTTTTCAGTAGGTTTACGACTAGGGGGGTCAGTAAACATCAATTCCTGATATCCATTAGCTCGCAAAGCATCTTCAACGTGGTCCACCTCTTCGACATAGTCACGGTAGTCAGTGATGTAACGATCAGCTCTATCCAGGAGGGTACGGGCGACAGAATGTTTATGTTTTAACCACGTCTCTAAGAAAGTGAACATTTTATATACAATGCCTCTAGAGACTAATGACGAACATATTCTCCACATTGTTTTGTTGTATTGTAATTTTGTAAAGTTATCTTAAAAACAATTGTAATTACGGATGATTACTTGTTTGCTAATTATACTATTGATCGTCTGCTTCCCGCGGAATCTGGAAGCCTTTTGTACTTCAAAGTAGTTGGATGGAATCTCGGTCCTAGCATTGAAAAATTCAAAGACTATTTCACTTCTTCTAGAAACTGTAAACGGCCTTTTGTATGGTATCAAGAAGAAACAGAGATCGGTCCAGCCGCGAGGTCTAACCCTGGACTCGAAGTCAAATTATTTTTATGTTTCTCTGTCTACTATTCCATAAACTCAAGGGAAGTGTCCGTTATACTATGCTCGAGTACATTTTGGTTTATAGGGAGGATGAAGTCGGCCATTTTGTTTTCGGATCGGTCATTTTCATGTTCTACATTCCAATTTCAAAAAAATATATTAGTCAAGCTACACAGTCGTATGAACGTTTTCAACTCATGTGAACTGTGTCTGAGCTCTCTGACCAATCAAGTGTGAAATTTGACCAGTTAGGCATTTTCAACTCTTTGCGACAAAAGGATTCACCAGTTATGAAGGTGCATTTAATGATTATACATAAATGAAAGGTCAAATTTTCACTTTCGTGACGAAGAATTTTTATTTTTGTCCCTAAGTATAAAAATTTTGTAATTTTCAAATTTAGAGCAAAAATTAAACTTTGTTTTTTTCTTCAAAATTCTTCGTGCAGTTTTTAAGATCATTCACATGTCCCATGCCCTCGAAGGGAGCAAAAGCGTGGTGTCAAATATGTATCTAAAACAGCTTTTGAAATCTCTCATTGTGTCGTCACTTTCGCTTGTCGGTGCTTTGCCGCACTGAGCATACAAGTTTATCATTTTCAACACGCGTGAAAACTTAATTTATCAAGCAAAACTCACATTAATAGATCCAGAAATACTAAGTATCCTAATCCCAAACGTGTGCACTGACTTCAACTGCGTTTTCGTACTACAAGCAGGAGTATAGACATATTTTTGGACCTCACTGGTTCGGACCAGTAAAATGTAATCTACTGGACAGGTCCTGCCATTTGATACACCTATGATACATTTCGATCTAGCATTGTGTGTGCAGGGAAAATTATGTGATTTCAGTGTTTGTGCTATTTTGTATTTTGTCTTTGTTTGTAGTTTGCTTGAAGAAAAACTATGAGCTTCAGTTAAAACTTATATTTATTAAAAAGAGTTTGATGGTGATGCACCCACTTCTGATTGCATTTGGTGTCGATGGCCACCCACATGGCGCCATCCTGCATTTTTGTAATACCAAAAGTCAACTGCAGGCTGAGCACTACAATTTTCAAGCGTTGGCTCCTCTGTCATAATAATAGTCTATAAGTAATTGACTATTAATTTTCATTCAGAGCAGCTCTGTTATAGCTACTAAGCGAACATACGTATGTTGAAACCTGTGACATCCACCACTGGAACTACTGACCAGTTTATCAGCACGATAGCATAAGCGGATCCAGGGGGTCAAGCCGGTCCGGGCCCCTTCTTTTTTCACTTGATTTTAACTGAAGTCAAATTTAGAATTTTCAAATTGTTGAATTGGACCCACCTTCCCCTTTTAAAGAATCCTGGATCCGCGCCTGGGAAGTACTGAATAGCTTAGTTATGATGAATCAGAAACTTGGTAAAAATTTAAGTGTTTCAACAAAGTAACAAGCTCTTGAAGTTTGAGTGTTTGGTGAAAAATTGATGCGCAATTAGAGTACAAAAATCCATCACTAGATGTCTCTTGACATTGATGACGTCACTGGCAGGTTTCGCGATTGTGTGTGAAGTCGGCAAAGACCGTGAACTTCAAAGTCCGTTCATTAAGAAAGGAGTAGTAGTGATGTTAAACTGATATTGTCAAACAAATTCTACATGTTTCAAATATTCTGGCTGTACGTTATGAAATGACGAAGTTATATGTATGGCAGTTTAAAGTAAGACTGCAGTAGTATAGACCATTGTCCCAGCCCCCCTGTCTTTCACATGCTTGGTTACTTCAGGCGGGTGACGGTTACTTCTGATCAAATCCTTCTCCAGATGTTCAAAAGTCATTTTCAACAAAGTTCCCAAGAATACACTTGCACGTTTAGTAGGAATCTTAGTCTGAATTTGCAAAAAAACTAGCCTCAAATATTTTGCTAACCATTGGTTGAGTGTAATATAATCAGATCAGCCAATGTAACGAGAGTAAAGTACATTGTATTGTGTCTGTGCCATTTCTGAGATGTCTGCAGTACTTCCTGAATCAGTTTGTGCTTCTCAGACGAAACAGGTTTTGTGTCAGCAGTGACACTTCTGAGAAGACGAGTGCATGAATAATTGACATGGCAATAGAGCGCTAAGATTTCTGCCCGTTGTTGCTTTCAGATCTAGGATTCTTCTTACGTACTTGTTCTAAGCTTCTCGATTTACAGACATGACCCTGAAGTCAATGAGTTTGCAAAGAAGAGGATCAAATTTGAGTACAACACAATATTCACCCCTAGTAAAAAGTTTTTTGTGACAAAGCAGAAATAATCTATCACAAACAGTCAGTGTTTTGGCAACTTACTGGTGTCAAGATAAGTGAAAACCTCTTAAATCTAACAGTTATGATGAGCCTGGTACTTGTTGTAGAAAGCCAAGGAAGTTTTCAGTTCTGTTTAACTGTACTCAAAGAAAGAGGCAATAGTGCGGGTTACAACTTACAGACAACCACACAAAGAAAAGGAGATATGAGTGCTTTTCGAACTTAGAAACATTGATTGATGAGTACTTTAGTTGAAAAATATGAATTACGGTTAAAAACCTCTTTTTGTGGACAGTTTTTCTTGAGGTACGACATTGTCCCTCATTTTGGAAATTTTGCACACAATTTTATGAAAGGTGCTTACCGTAATTTTCCCTATGACAGTAATCCCATTCAAATAAATAATGTACAAATTTCCTGATATTTATTTTTGTTGCTAAATTTTGATTTTGGTATGATATATATGTACTGCTACTACGGTACTTCTAAACATTAATGACGTGTGGTCAAATACGAAACGTTACATACATCTATTATTTTTGTTATAGTTCAAAATGAGGAAAAACGATACTAACATCACGGTACATAAAAAAGTCAAACAAAATACAGTTTTGCCGTTATGGTGGATAATTCTGTTAACAGTAAATGTGACTTGTAATGACTCTTATGGTGTGAAAATTCTTAATACGGAATGGCTTAGGTGGCCGGCCAACGTATTACGGTATAAATTCTTCAATTTGGGACAAGAGTAATTGCTGAAATGGTCGTATTTCTGCTTTTCACAGACTTACCACTATTGTTGCAAATTCTCAAAATTTCACCAAATGTTGCTTTGTAACGACTACGCCATACACACCATGCTAAAAGTAAATTTGTACTGAAATAGTTACTTTTGTTGAGAAATTTAACAAAATGAAATTTCACGTGCCTGCCATATTGTGAAAGCTGCTTTGACAATGAATGTGGCGTACGCCTACTGTTAGCGGTCATAACGTGAAATTCGCGATCATATCTGTTTACAATTGGCGTGTACTGTATCTCATACCTTTCAATTTTCATTTTCGAGTATAGATGTAAAATAATTATGTATACGAAAGACATTTTCCTTGAATCTCACTTTCGTGTGTATATCATGATGTAAATGCAGTCTAATTTGTTGTAGGTGTCTTGAATAATGCAGTTGTGGGCAGTGAATCAGAAGATGGACTTTTACGGAGGGTCTTCAGTGGTGCATTATCAAGGAAGATACTTGAGCGGAGTGCGAGGGATATAGGTAAGGGAAACGCAGCATGGTCATCTTAGGGGTACAGGCTGAAGTTAAGATTGGTCTGCTGTGAGTATTGCTCGGTGTGACAGTCGCTCAGTCCGGGGGTGAACTGCTTGCGCTAGTGGTGTCAGTCTTGCTCAACGTCATGCAGCGCCATCACCCGTCGAATGAAGTTTTCAAATTTTACCAATTCTTTTATCGATTGAGCTAGCCTTGTATATAACCCAACATCATCCTATATTGATACTCAGGGTGGTGTCAATACATGTACTCATGGTATGAAGTCAGCCACCTAACGCCATCATCAGGCTCAGAGTGGTATCATGCATGTGCTGATGGTATGAAGTCAGCCACCTAACGCCATCTTGAGGCTCAGGGTAGGCCTATACACGAACTGAAGGTGTGAAGTCAACTACCTTATGTCATCACGACTCTTAGGGTGGTACCGTACATGTGCTGATGGTATGAAGTCGGCCACGTAATGCCATCATGAACCTCCAGGTGGTTTCTAATACTGGTAGTATTAAACCATCAACCAACACCACCATATGTTGATGGGTGACATCACAATATAGATTTATAATCTGGAGCACCGTTAAGTTCAAGATTCAGTGAAAAACGAGCTCCAAGTAACTGTGAGGAATTGGTCTCGGTTATCCCATTATTGTTTCTTGATAGGCCGTCTGGAATAGCCTACTTGGGACGGTCAAAATTCCAGAGCAAAATGAAATTTTTTCCCCGTATGATGAAGATTTCACTCCTTGTTGAACATATTTCTCCGAGTTTGATTCTTTGCGGTTGCGACTACTATCAGTACTGCTCTTGAGTTAATGAAGAAGTTGCAAAATGCTTAAAAATTATATATGCACCACATTATTTTTGACATTTGATATTTTTGTCACTTGACCTTGACATGTCATTCTAATTTGACTTTTCTGAACCTACCTTTTATTACTGTGTAAGCATTCCATCTTCATCACCTACATGTACAGTATAATCTCGCCTGTTCAAAACATAATATGGCTGACAGCTGAAATTTTACTTTTTTCATACTGGCATAAAATACATACCGTGTCTAACTTTTGTATGGTATCTATTACAGGGTTTTATGAAAATTTGTGGGCACTCATAACGTAAGGATACCTTGAAAAGGGGAAAGGGTAATTTTGGATATTATTTTTCTCTGCAATCGATGAGACTTTATTGTTCTTGTTGGAGTGAGTCTCAGCCTTAATTATCCTTTTTTGTAGGAAATGACCCAGTTCATTCTTGACCACTGTCAAGTTCCCCTTCTCGTGATTGGCGTTTCTCTTGTGACAACTATGTCTTGTATCGGTACTTGTAATAAACTGTTTTCAAATGTGAACAAAGTCGTCAGACAACTTTTTTTTGTTCAGTCACTCCATTTTAATCGTGTTTTCAACTATAAAACCACTTTCTAGTGATTACACATGTGATGCTGTTTTATCCTTGCAATGTGTGTTTTTTTCACTTGTGATGTTATTTTGTTTTTGTAATATGGGCTGCATTCAGTTGTGACATCTTTCACTCTTGTGGTGTGCAGTTTTCACGTGACAGTTTATCTAGGAGTCCACCTCTTACGTCTGACAATTTTTATTTCTATGACGTGCATTTTCCACGTGTAATTTCTGCCATGTGCGGTTTTTTGTGACTACTTATACTGTCGCAATACATTGCTTTCACATGTGAGAATTTTGATTTTTGCATCGTTATGTTTACCCTAACATAACCAATCTTGATATTTGCAGAAGATAGGTCTGACATTGGTCAACCAAGTGTGCAACTCGATAGGTGCCATCCCAACTTCTGTCACCAATATTCCCCCGAAATTCCCCGTGGTGGAGATATACGGATATCTAGAAGGGACCAGTGCCTTGCTCATCAAGGAAAGGAGTGCTTATCTACAGGTATTCGCTGTTCATCTGTAAATGGCCAACTCAACGAATAAATGGATCAAACGTTTTGTCAGTAATTTGATTGTGCTGAGAGGATTTTTCTTATTTACGAGCACCGTGTAAAAACAAATTGATTTGAAGACATTGTTCTGTTGATTTTTTTCCAGAAATATTCACATTGAGTTTTTACAGGCACATTCCCATACATTTAAATTCGCTACTACCAAAAGCTGTTTTGTTAACTGTGGTTAACAGCAAATTTAAGCGTTAGTGTCCCCATCAACTTTTCGATACATAGTTCAGCAAAGTTATAGCCAAGTAGCGCTACCCCGTTGGTCATATACGTTGCTGTTCTTGCCAGTGCTTGACATCAAGGGTTGGCTATTTGTTTTATATTGTTGCATGATTTTTTTTGGTTGAAATTAAACCTTCCGCAAACCCTTCTTTCATTGTAAAACTTGATTTTGCTTGGACCACTTTCGAATTATGAAAATGACCTCAACTTGTTCCTTACTCAAATTTTGCATGATTTTGTGGCTTGGAAAGAACCTCAGACTCCATTTTTGTTTTACATCAGGCTTGACAGTGTGGGGAAGGGTCACGACACTTGACCTTAGTGGGCTACTTGTCTCAGCTTTCAACAACATTGCATGCACATAGTAAATTGATACAGTTTTTTATAATTCGAAGTGACAGCTCTCACCTGTTTCACCAAACAGAAGTTGAAAAACTTTAAGCTGTTGGGTATTCCTGAAATGTGTAAAAGTATACCGGGATAATCGACCACTCGTTCAACAGCTGGTGCTGATAAATAAAGATCCCTGTTTTAACATTTGAATAGCTTGAAAGCAGAAAATAGTCCGTCCACATTCCTCATTTTGTGCATTTTGACCTGGTTCCTGCTAATTCCACTCTGCGCCACTCAGCGAATTTTGAGTGGTCCATTCCTTTTGAAACGCGAACAATTATCTCCAGGAAGAACTACACACTAGACAGTCGCACTGTGTATGGTGTAGTGCACAGTCTGCTTGTTTTAATTTCCATAGAGTCAATTCTTATTCCTTTTGCAGTCACCAGCTCCCCACCACTGAAGATCACCACAGCACAAACCACTCCTGTGCCTCCTAAAGTGGCGCCCACTGTTGCCACGGTTGTCAGCAAAGACGATGTAGGTATAAGCAGTGTTTATGCTTAGGTGCCATGCTGGGGTGCCTCCTGCAGATTTGAGCTCTATCCTGATGGGCTGGGCAAGCAGGACTGGGCGATATTTTTGGATTGTAGGTGGTGGCCATAATTGGAAGCAGCTGGCAATCTGCTGGTCCTCAAGGAAATGCTGACCAGTATCAGTATCAGTATCAAACGATTTCACTCTGTGGTCCACTGATGTTGTGTGACAGAGATGATCTGCATGGAGGAATTTTGATTTCATGAGGGCACACGGCATGGTCCACAGTGGTAGTCACTTCCTGTTTGAGGCTCCTGTTGACCGATGTGACACTTTTCATCTGGATACTCATCAAATCGGCATCACGAATAGACTTGAACATTAGTTAATCTGAGACTTCCCGCTTATGATTTTGACATGAACTCGAGCAAAGCTCTTCCTTTGGTAACGCTTCACTTGTTTTTGTCTTCCTGATTGCATACATGTGTAAAGCATTGGGCAGCATGCATGCTGCGTCAGGCCATTTGTCACGCTGAAACTCGATTTGCTTTAAGTGCTTTGCAGACTGACGCAAGTTGAAGATCCATAGGTCCTGTAAACCAATCCACTAATTTGTAAATCAAGACTATGATGGCTTTTGAAGTTTTAATTAAAATCCACTGGTTGTTAAAAGTGCCTACATATGGTCTTTAATATAGAAAATTCCGTGATGGTGAACATGCTCAAACTAGCCTCTGGAGCAACACGGGATGATTGAGAAACAAATCCGTGTCTGGAATTTTATCTTCTTTTTTATTTGCAGGCAAAACACAGTGTAAGGATTGTGATGAGGTCTGGTTCAAAGTCACACTCCCAAGATTATGTAAGGATTTTTTCTATGTTTGCCCGATCTTGGCTATATGCTGGTTCATTACATCTGGATTAGTTAAGATGCTGAATAAAAGACCTTACCCCTGTCACCCCTCAAAAGTTTGAATCACGCTTTAATGCCCATTTTCAAAGACAAAAAGGATTGCTAAAATTACCGCTTTTCAGGACGCTTGCTGCATTGTTGCAAGTTTCCCAAATTTATCAAATGTTTGGTGACAGCTGAACAGTGCTAGTCATGCCAACCATAAGGTAAAGTTTTCTTGTAGTTTTTAATGTTGTTGATAAAATAGACAAAACGAACTTCTACTTGTTGACTATATTGCGTCCTTGCCATGTGAACCTTATTTAATAGGGCCATCCCGGATTACACGACGGTAGAACTTTCCGTTGTCCTGGAGATAAGAAAGCGCTTACTGAGCTCGTTTTGGAACTCAGGCACATCTCGTTGATAACGGGAAGTCGTTCATGGATATTTGACCAGTTTATCAAACTTTGTCACGTCAGCACAGTAGTAATACTTCGTTGGCATTGGAAGGACGAACAGAGTAACACGACTGAGTAAAACTTTTAAGAATCGGTCAACAAAAAATAACCTAAGAAACTTCATTGGCACAAAAACGAGACAGCAAATGTGTCTGACGGATGTTAAGGCATTGTGCGTAAAAACAACGAGTTTCCAATGTCCCTGTGTAATGCAGGACGGCCCTTTTGTTCAACTCCACGACGTTGTCTCAAGCGAGACGAAATACCAGACAACTTATTTGTGTGCATCACTGTATTAAGTGTTTTGAATTATTGACTTCCGTTATTTTTCTCACTATCAAGAGCTTGGGATACTGTACCTGATGCAAGATCGGATTGCTGCTTATTATAAGTTAAGGCTACTTAAATGTTAATGAAAGGATTTTCCAGCTGAACATGTCATGTATTATTTAAAGATAACAACACATAGGGTTGTAATCGATTGGCTACATATTTTATGCTTTTTTGACTTAGCAGGATTTTTGCATCATATACTGGGGAACCCAATGTTCGTCCGCCTAAGCACAAAACCGACTTCCTGTTGTACTCACCGAATTATTCCACTTCAAAGTTATGATCTGAATAGGATTCGATTTAACTCTCACAGATATACCGCATTCATCGATTCGGAAGTTTTCTTTAATTTGTGCCGAGTTATTTCAAATGTGCACTGCCTTCGGCAGCCATTTTATTGTGACACCTAAGNATTATAAGTTAAGGCTACTTAAATGTTAATGTACGGATTTTCCAGCTGAACATGTCATGTATTATTTAAAGATAACAACACATAGGGTTGTAATCGATTGGCTAGATATTTTATGCTTTTTTGACTTAGCAGGATTTTTGCATCATATATCTGTTCCAACTCTGTTTGGAAAACTGGTACGTCAAACCTGTCGTCTTTTCTATTATATACTGTAGGTACATGTTTTGAGTACTTTGTGCGTTGAGCTCCAATGTTGAAAAATCTTGCCTCTTGTTAACAACTGTTGAGTAATCTTGAGAAAGATTGCTTGCTAGTAACATAATTCAAGCTGACTAACGTTGCACTCTCACTGACTAGAGTACTCCATCACCTGTTTGCGCGTGTCCACGTAGCTTGCGCAGCACACTTAAGTGCGCTAAACTAAAGACGTCCGCATCATTGCAAGCAAGGACATTTGAGTTTATTGTAAAAATTTGAATGAGAAAGGCTTAAAAACTTAAACGATATTGGCCAAGTATAACTAATATAGACCAAGCATAAATAATTGTGGCTTAGGTTAAATAATATTGGCCTGTCTTAAAAGTATTGGCTTATCTTAAGTAATATTGACCTGGCTTAAGTTTTATTGGAACATCTGAAGTAAAATGGGCCTAGCTTAAACAAAACTGGCGTAGCTTAAATAGTATTGGCCTGTCTTAAATGTTATTGAACTAGCTTGAATAATATTGGCATAGCTTAAATAACATTGGCTTAGCTTAAATAATGTTATATTATGCTTTAAGCTTATATTACTCAGTAAAATTCAATCAAGCTTGGTGTCCATGCTCATCCTAGACCAGGAAACGTAATTTCCAGCACGGGGTTCATCTATAAATTCAACTTTGTGTTCTTTTTTCATCATGATTACTTGAACTGGTTGTCATGATTGCGTTTATTGACAGGTGGTGACGATAATAAATCACCTACAGTTGGTACTCAACTGGCTGTACTCCCAATTCCGGAAAGAGGTGAGATTCCAACGGGCGACTGACATTAGTGATGACATAGAGATTTTGATGCTGCCATCTTCTCCTAAAGAGCTGCCAGATGGGTCTCTAGAGATTGACTTTGTGGCTAAGAATAAAACGACCAATGGTAGTATTTTTAACCTTTCCAGCTAATATGCTAGATTTGCAATTTATTATTTTCAAAAGTTGATTTTGCCCACTTTACTGTTCTGGAGATCGACATATTTTCAAAAAATGGATTTTTCTCTCCTAACTTTCAAAATAGGTTTCTTTATTCCATTAGAAGCATGTTTAAGATTATATCTTTCTAGCACTACTCCAAGGACAATGAGACAGCACCATTTGTTTATCTGGCTCATTCAACTGCTGCAGCACCTCCTTGTGGCCCAAAGAAACTTATCGTCCGCCATTCACCTTGGGCGCATTGAATGTCCCGGCTTTGCTCTCGATAGGAAGAGGGTGGGGTTTACGTGGAAACCTCATTATGTATAGCCCATAGATTAAGATGTCTATGGTATAGCCGCAGTTGAGTGAATACCCATAATGCATGTGTCGGCTGTCACTCTCTACGGCCACCATTTAGGTGGTGGTGCACCATCAAAAATAAAAACTAAGCAATTCAAATTAAATTCCTTTAAGTTTGAAAATATTTGGAGTTCTGTTGAACGAGCATAATTTGGACTCAAGTTTGTCTGAACTAACTATTAGTTAAAATCTGTTTCGTGAAGTTTTTTAATAAAATAAAGCAGAATGATTGTCTTTAATAAATACTGTAACTAATATATCTGTGAATTAATGAGATGTGTTGACCGGAATGTTGGAACTTTGGTGCACTGTTCCAAATAGTCTTGCTTAAGTTACTGGTGACTGTTTATCACGTTGAAAAAAATTGGAATGAAATTAAGTCCTGCACTGTATTCATTCCTCCAACTGAAAACCTTGATCAGTTAGGCCACAGTGTTTGACACTATTTATGATCAGTGAGCTTGGTAGTTCTAATATCTATATCCACCATCACAGCCCTGGTGGTGTGAAAAGGCAGGATAGTGTTCTGTTGAATTGTAATAAAAGATTTATTTATCCAGAAATTATCCCGGAAGAGAAACTGATGAAGATACTAAAAGATCCTGAATTTAAGAAGGCGTTTGAAAAAGTGAGTTATTTACTTTACATGGTGATGGTAATCTTTCATACGCATAAAACTCTTAAAGTTAACAAATTATAAATCCTCAGAAGGAGTCAGTCTGCTCTGTTGGGCGAAATTCACGAGTTCCAGAAGTTCTGTATCTACATTTTCTTGCGTTATTTCCGGTTAAATACATATTTAGGTAGGCGCATCTTTTTGTGAAATTGCCAATATCCAGAATTGGTGTCTTAGCATGAAACACCCACTAGGATGTCACCTGACGCGGCTGAAGGGCTAGCAACTGAATTTTCGTGGGGAACTAGGAAGTGTTCAAATTAAACCAACTTTAAGACGTCCCGTCTCTTTTAAGTTAAATCTCCTCGCAGGCAACACTTACTATAAGTTATTGTAGCTCATGTCATTGTGTAAATGATCCTTCAATTTAGAATTTCCTCATATGTTTTTCAACAAAAGTAAGAATAAAAGAAAGGCTTCATTGTCACCAAGATTTGTAGCCGGTAGCTGTCACCATAAAACAGGTGCTGCCAGCTTGTATTGATGTAGTTTGAAAATAATATGTGCTCCTCCTGAACTTATTTCGCAGATGTCCTATGTAGTAAATCAGATGACTATTAAGCCCGGGTCCATGTGCCTGCTTTTCTCTATAGGAAGGTTATGAGTTGGTGTCATATGGCCCTGATCCCGGATTGGGTAAACCGACGCCTGATGCGACCACTGGTGATGACGATGAGACGGTATTTGAGGCACACATGGGTCTGTGGATCTCAATGATGGTTATAGCTGCCATCTGTGTCATCATCATTATCATCGGCATAATCTACATGTGCTGTCGTCAGCAACGATATGGTTTCTTGACACCCCGCACAGGAAAGGTAACTGGCAATTAGTCGTTCAGGTTATGTAACACCCAAGAAAAATGTCCCAAGTTTGTCTAACATCGTATCTCAGAAGTAGCTGGTCGGGTTCAAATAAAACTCTCAGGTGCTGTGTTTTATGCACTGTTTTACAAAGTTATCTTAGGAATTTCTTTTAAAGTTTTCCTCTTTTGTATGAGGGACAATCAAATATAGGACTTGCATGATTTTTTTCAAAATTCCTGGACTAAATGCAGTGATGGAAATCCCGGGCAGAATATTGGGATTTTTGGGAACGAATCACCTCTGCAGTGTTTTGTGTGATCTCTGTAAAACTTAATGACTATTTTGAAAAAAATNTTTCATACGCATAAAACTCTTAAAGTTAACAAATTATAAATCCTCAGCAGGAGTCAGTCTGCTCTGTTGGGCGAAATTCACGAGTTCCAGAGGTTCTGTATCTACATTTTCTTGCGTTATTTCTGGTTAAATACATATTTAGGTAGGCGCATCTTTTTGTGAAATTGCCAATATCCAGAATTGGTGTCTTAGCATGAAACACCCACTAGGATGTCATCTGACGCTGCTGAAGGGCTCGCAATTGAATTTTCGTGGGGAACTCGGAAGTTTTCAAATTAAACCAACTTTAAGACGTCCCGTCTCTTTTAAGTTAACTCTCCTCGCAGGCAACACTTACTATAAGTTATTGTAGCTCATGTCATTGTGTAAATGATCCTTCAGTTTAGAATTTCCTCATATGTTTTTCAACAAAAGTAATAATGAAAGAAAGGCTTCATTGTCACCAAGATTTGTAGTCGGTTGCTGTAACCCTAAAACAGGTGCTGACAGCTTGTATTGATGTAGTTTGAAAATAATATGTGCTCCTCCTGAACTTATTTCGCAGATGTCCTGTGTAGTAAATTAGATGACTCTTAAGCCCGGGTCCATGTTTCTGCTTTTCTCTATAGGAAGGTTATGAGTTGGTGTCATATGGCCCTGATCCCGGATTGGGTAAACCGACGCCTGATGCGACCACTGGTGATGACGATGAGACGGTATTTGAGGCACACATGGGTCTGTGGATCGCAATGATGGTTATAGCTGCCATCTGTGTCATCATCATTATCATCGGCATAATCTACATGTGCTGTCGTCAGCAACGACATGGTTTCTTGACACCCCGCACAGGAAAGGTAACTGGCAATTAGTCGTTCAGGTTATGTAACACCCAAGAAAAATGTCCCAAGTTTGTCTAACATCGTATCTCAGAAGTAGCTGGTCGGGTTCAAATAAAACTCTCAGGTGCTGTGTTTTATGCACTGTTTTACAAAGTTATCTTAGGAATTTCTTTTAAAGTTTTCCTCTTTTGTATGAAGGACAATCAAATATAGGACTTGCATGATTTTTTTCAAAATTCCTAGACTAAATGCAGTGATGGAAATCCCGGGCAGAATATTGGGATTTTTGGGAACGAATCACCTCTGCAGTGTTTTGTGTGATCTCTGTAAAACTTAATGACTATTTTGAAAAAAATGGCGTATTGTTGTACATGATTGCGCACAAATGGATATAATTTTTTGCCCATAGCACTGTTGTGATGAACAAGTATTTTGACAGAATACTGTTTTCTCCAGTGAATAATCAGCGTCAAACTGGTTCCCAAAATCCGAGATCCGTGTTGCGACTATTGATGTTTCAAGTATTAAGACTGAAATGGAAATTAATTGAAGAAGTTTATCCTCGCTGCAATGGTAGCGATTTCTCTAATTACAGGTGATTTCTCATCTTGTTAAGAACTGAGAGTTTGTTGTTTCTAGTTATGCACTGAACATGATCCTAAGTAATAGTGAACTGCCGTTTATAATTATTTCAAGCCCACAAGCGGCTTTTCATCTGAGTAGTGAACAAGTTTAGACAAGTTTCGGAGCGACTGGTGTAGTAGTCAAAACTTGCTTTCTTTTGTCGCTAAAAAGCGGTTGATAGCTTTTATTATGGGATAATTAGAGCCACTTTCTTCTCCCAATATAGCAATTATCTTGTCACAAGCCTCACTTGGAAACATCGCAGCCTTGATCCTGTGTGGTGTTTTATACGTGTATCTCTGCCTTCGCTCATTCTGTTCTGGTCTCACAGGGGCTAGTGAATGATCCTGAGAGGGGTGAGAACGGTCAGGGCAACCCTATTCCTGATGATGAAATTGTAAAAGATGAACAACCCATGTTAGAGAAGGAGGTGCCTAATGGAAATGGTGTGCCAATCACAAAGCTGGATGAAGAGAATTGTAGGCGGGACTTGTTGTCAATCATGCAGAATTAGTTGGTTGATTGACAGGTGTCGCTCATAACTGTCTTATCTTTCATGTGAAATGTCTTATGGCTTTATTGGTGGATAAACTGTTTTTTCTTGGTTTCCCTGAATGCGCATTAGTTTATTTATACAGTATGGTATTGTCATTAGAGAAGAAATTAAACAAGAAATTCTTGTTGCAATCATGTATTACATTTTCGATTCGGGTGATTAACATAGCACTTAAGAAGGCTTATTCGCTAGTCTTGCTCACTCTAGTCTATGCAAATAATGTAAAAATTGTCACCTTTTTATCTTTGTTATTTGCGGTGGACACACTGGGCGCATATGAAGACTGTTCCATGCTATGTCAAATGGTGCGGGTGATATTACAACTTTGCATTTTTGGTAAGAGCTTTTCTTTGGTAAATGATACAGTTAGTAATATTATTGATGTAAGGTTTGCAGATTGAGTGGAACCTATCGATGAGTTAGCCCATGAAGACAAGGACAAATCAGAAGGGGATTATACGAGACTGTAACTATGGTGACGAAATTTGGGTCTTGGTGAATTTTACTACGAGCTTGCAAGTCATGTGAACATGATTTTGCAAAAGTTATGTGTATATAATATGAATGTTTCTGTTGAGTGTTTGGAAGTTGGCCTCTTTAGTACATGAATGTACTGTGAAATCTCATCAGTTTAGGGCACAGGAAGGTAGACAAGGGAAATTTATATTCACATTTTCTCATAAATAGTGATAAACACCAAAGTACTGATTTGCCATTTTCAAGCTCTGTATTGTGGTTACTGTCAGGTACTGTTTTGAAAAGGTACGGCATTGACTGGAACTGGCAGCCATCTTTGTCCAAAATTTGTGAGATTTCACAGTATATTTGAAAAATGCAGCACCACGCTGCTTTTGTATGTTACAGTCAAATTGACTACTGTGTCAAATATGTTACATCTATGATACAGGATAAAAATCACTATTAGACTTTTAATGCTGGTGTTTGTTTTTTGATGGACTTTGTCCTGGGTTCATAACAAAAAGTATAGTCGCATCTGTGAACAAATATGGAACGTAGTGATAGAGTTGGAAACAAGAGGATGTGTTTTATGTAGTGTCCAAGTCACCAGGCGCAGTGTGTCCTGTTTCTGTGGAGAACGTGGCAGGATACGTGTCACCATTTTAGGTCATGTGATTTTAGATCAACTTTTAACTCATCGGTATTGCGCGTCACCGTTTTTTATATTTTCAATTCAAGGTGTTCAGTTTATGCGCAATTTGTGCATCCGCTGATCCGTTTTATTAAAGTGCAATTAAACAGATCTGGTACTAGAACGTGCCAAACATTGAAGTTGTGGTTTTAATCCAAAACGCCTCAAATGTATAATGATATTCACCGTGCTATATTTGTTTTACTTGTTTGTCAGCAAAATACGAGTTCGTAGTTACCAGTGGTTAAGAACTGATAGTTGGTAATCATAGGACATTTTTAATAGGCAATTCTATTTAGAAGTCTGATAACCAACTGGAATTGTGTCTACCACATGCACTACCGCTCAAGGTTGCTGGTTTTGGCTGTAAAAATCAAATTTTTGTTCCACCATGCAGGTGTGTTCAGTTTACATGTACAAATGTAATGTTTCACGCTTTAGCCAAAAGTATGTCAGGTTACAGCCCAGGGTTTTCATTCTGAACAATTTCTTAACAGTAAGATGTGCTAGTTAACCTCCTGTCTAGCTCACAATATGTCGGAGGTGAGAGATTTTGTTTTTAAAATAGGTAATATCTCACAAGAAAGATAAATTAAGAAAAATTTAATTCATTGTTAACTTGGTGTTTACCGTGTGGAAATTGTATAAGAGCACTTGACTAGTTTCCTCTTGTTTTGGGCGAGGTAATCGGTTTTTGAAAAAGACAAATGTCAATTTTGGAAATCATTTTGTGAAAAACAGGGAAAGAGTTACCCTAACTGTCTATAACTCTTAATTGTTTTTATTATCTCGATGTGGCCAGTTTTTGAAAAAGGGAAAATGGTAATTGTTTTGTGTGAAACACACGTTTTTCAGTCCATTCTCATGGCAATAATTTATGTAAAAGTGTCATAATCAGTTGTAGTAATTAGTTTTAGCGTTGTAAACATGTTGTCAACTATTAGTTTTGTAGGTGCTAAGCGCAATTATTGTTCTTTGTAATCATAACTGTTTTGTACCTTTCAATTATTGTAAGATATTTTCTGGCGGTGGTGTCAGAGATGTCTTATCTTATTTTTAGGGTTTCCTAGTCCAGTTCTCTGCCCATTGTCGTATGAGTGTATGACTCGCATGGCAATTACATATCATGATGATTTCCGATTGAAATTCTCTTCAACACACCGCATTAAGTTACCTCTTATTGGCTAGTTTTTATTGTTCTTTCTACGTAGAAAAAATACCCTAAATTAGATTTTGTGTAGGAGTTCAGTTTCAGAACCCTAACAGGGTGTTATATTGCAATATATTTCAGTCAGTCAGTGTTTAATTTCTGTGCAGTCTTCGCTTGTGCGAAAATTGCCCTGGTCTACTCAAAAGGAACTTAGATCAGTGCTCATCATCAGGAGAATTGATGACAGAGGTTCTTGTACAAATCTGTTGACGAAGTTCATAGTGCCATCAAAAAGCAGGGTTTCTAATGGGGCTGGTACATCACAACTTGGGCCATCCCAGGCTGGCGCGATTTTTAAAATCTAATAAGATCTTGTTTGTTATTGATTCTTTTCGGTACTCTATTATACGCAATCACAACACACAGCCCAATGGACCACTTGCAGGCTTCTCAAACTTAGCAAAAAGAGGGACAAAATCACCATCTTGTTACGTAACCTTGCATAAGGTACCTTTGGCCTTGCAACTAGAAACTAGCATGGGTTCTATCAATCCTTAGGCGAATGTGCAGTAGCAGGTTAGCACCATGCAGTGAATGGACTTGGGTTAAAGTGCTTTCCGTCGCGCAAAAGGTCTTTGGTTTATCTGTCACACTCCTAAGAGTTTCACAATACTCAGTGGAGCTATACTTTCATCCCCAGGTGCTGTAAAGCACGCAGTGAAGATCATTAGTCGATGGCATAAAACCGCCACATGTTGACTGCACCCTTGGCGGACTATTGAGTGAAACGAGTAGCGTGATAGGACAGAGATAAGTGAGGGGAAACGATCCCTTATTGTAAGCGTGACGTTCATAGATCCCTCGATATTGTAGGCACGTTTCTTCACCCTTCATTTGTAGATACAGTGCTGACCTGTCGCTCGTTAGTGTAAGGGCAACGGTTCCGTCCATCCAGGACTGCCTACCGTTTTAATGTCCCAACTTGAAGAAACAGAAAAAGCTTAAAATAATGAAAACTGTACTAACAGTAGAACATACATAGGTAGGATGCAAATGGGCCTGTGTAAGAGATTTATCGGTGTAAATCGAAGTCTGACGTATCTGAGGGGACGAGAGTTTTTTCCTGGGTTATGAGAGAGCAACTTGCACGAATTTTACTGTATGATGGTTACACAAAGGGATGGTCGGTACAAAACAGTTTTCGTACGATTTTAGCCAGCTGTAAGTTCAGGCGCGGCCGCGTTATGCGGGAAATTGTTGTTCATTTTCTTCTTATAGTTGCTGGTGACGCTTGTTCAACATATCATGAACTGCATACCAGTTCTTCTGTAGCCTTCTGGTTTCTCGTGGTGCCCAATTGAAAGTCATAATATGATTAAGATTTGAACACTGAATCAAGAGTCTTACTTTTTGAACACGAGTTTGTTATGTGTTAGTAACGTTAAATTTTCCAGCAAGACTCGCCAAATAAAGGTCAATCAATACCAAACTTCTGTGGTCTACTTTATAAAAAATAGCTTAAACCGTCTATGGCAGGAAAACCAACCGTTGAAAATCAATACCCTTCCATTCCTAAGTTCTCTGGTCAATCCTTAGTAGGGAATTAAAAAAACAGAGTTCCAACGGTTGAGTTTTCGTCAATCGGCGCAGAATTTAGCACCACTTTGCCCTACACCGAAAAACAGCGAATTTGTCGAAGATTCCTCGTCCTCACTTAAAATGTCTATGGCAGGAAATCCAACCGTTGAAAATCGATGCCCTTCCTTTCCTAGGTCTTCTGGTCCTCGCTTAGTAGGGAAATAGAAAAAAAAACAACTTCCAACGGTTGAGTTTTAGTCAATCGGCTCAGAACTTTGCACCACTTTGCCCTACACAGAATTTTCGGAGATTCCGCGCCCTCACTTAAATGATGTCACGGAATCTGAGTCAAATTCACATTTTTAGGGTAAAGTCGTACAAAGTTCTGCTGCGATTGACGAAAACTCAAACGTTTGTTTTTTGCTATTTCCCCACGAAGGGAGGGCCAGAGGACCTAGTTTTGGAAATGCATCGATTTCCAACTGTTGGTTTTTAGGCCATAGACGATTTAATTGAGGTCGCGGAATCTCAAGCAAATTCGCAGTTTTTCGGTGTAGGGCAAAATCGTACAAAGTTCTGCGCCAATTGACGAAAACTCAAAGGTTGAAAGTCGTTTTTTTTTTGCTATTTCCCTACTGAAAGTGGGCCTGAGGACTTAGGAAAGGAAGAGCATCGATTTTCAAGTGTTGGTTTTCTGGACACAGGCGATTTAATGTCAGACACGGCAGTCCAAAATCGTGCTATCGATGATTTTTGTGACCAGCTTCGTCCATATGCGTCGTTAGCAGCCTGCTGGGTAGCAGTGAACACTTAGGCTGTAGCCAAGGGGCCCTAGAATTTATGTACTAGGCGTATGTCAGGTTCGGCTGGTTGCTCGAGAAAAGTATTGAAAACAGATGCCAGGAAACTAATTTACTTGTGTTTTTGATTGAGAAAAGTCAAGTTTTTTAGCCGTGAACTACTTTTGATGAACAACTGTGGCTGTCGTTTGCTTTCAACTCCTGTTGTCTGCTGTCCAAGAAACCGGGTGCTATTTCAGGTGGCTGTCAGATAGATCAAAATTGCCAAAAAGTAGCTGGTAAGGGACATACTATGACCACAATTTTAGAATTTAGATAGTGCGAGCATTCTGGATATGTAGTCGGATTTTTTCTAGCGCTTGCAGGGAAGTCGTAATTTTGTGGAGAAAACTGACTAATGTTTACGTTGATAGCCAGGATAATAATCAGTTGAGTGTTGAGGAAGTCGACATACAGAGACTGGTGTTTACTTGAACTGTTGGCCGGATGCTGTTCCAGTTGAACAACAACATAATTTTTTATGGCCTGAGTGCTCTGCAGAAATCTGGACATTTAGTAAAACTGAGAAGTATGCTTGCGTTACACAGGAAATAGTTTTTGATATGGACTTTGGTTGACAGTGACTTTCGATTGTATGATTATTCAATTGAACAGTTTGAAGTAAATCAATTGATGACACTTTGCTCATAACACTGATTTTGATAGCGGTGTCGTTTGCTTGCACTTGGCACAAACCCGATTCCTTGTGTCGCTACGCTGTTGGAACTGTAATCGAACTTGTCTTGGACTATGAAGAATTGCCTTCGTGTGTTTTGGCAGAAAATGGTTGCTAAGACACTGTTGAGTGGATTGAGAGTTACCGTCAAAATTTAGTGAAAATCATCTTTAGTTCTAGCAAGTCCATGGAGACAGCAGAAATCGCTAATTGACACTGCAGGATGACCAGAAAGGAAAAAACCTACATGCATGGTGCTAGAATGAACACTGACTACATTCTGCTAAAAATGACATGAAAGCTGCGTTTTATATTATTTATAACAGGATATAACAAAGAAAAATGCATTGCTAACTTTCTTTCTCGCGTTTCTCAAAATGGGAATTTTTGGGCAAAGAAATGTTGTAAATAAAAAAACTGTTTGAGGTATACTCATAAAGGTTGGCATGCAGTATCTTTGCATATATATTTACAATACTACAGAAGCATTTTTTCAAAATCTCAACTGAAAAAAATTATGATTTCTGAAAATTTGTTTATTCTCGATTGTTTTTTTTCAACTTTCAAGGCCGTATAAAAATAATGTTACGAATTTTTAAACTTCCTTCTGTGGTTTTGTTGATCATTACTTTAACATAAATCACAGAAAACAGATCAGAAATATGTAAACAGGTTAATGAGTTATAACGTTTCTCGTGGATGCACCAATGTTACGTATTTTTTGGCGTTACCATGACAACCGAATATTTTTTTCTCGAATTTGGTTGCCAATATATGAGTAGTCAAACCTTGTTTTAAGTGATATGTATTTATTGAAGAATACACAAGACGTACAAAGAAATGATGACAAACCCAGAAATCGCGAAGCATTATATCTCGGTTGTAAACAATTCATAAATGAAACTAAAATACATAGAGATATATACATTTAAGTAGTATCTAATATAAGTATCCCAATATTTAGATATGTTTTTGCGAATATATAAAAACAAAAACATGTACATATTCATGTATGGAAGTCAGGAGCAGAGATATTGATAAACGATACATAAAAATTTGCTAACGTTGCTTAGAAGGAATTCAATGAGAACGACGTCAAAAATAAGACAACCATTCAATAATAATGTAACTTTAGTAGGGATATTATTACAAGAATTGAGAACATTAACAATTGAGTGCACGAAAGAGTGAGTCTCTCAGGTATTCGATGAGGGGACATTTGAAAAAAATATGAGGATAAGATAGATGGTCACCACATTTACAGTTTGGAGAAACATTACTAAAGTTATGCCTAAACTTGTCAGAATTGAGGAAAAGACCACATCTTGATTTGTACAATGCTATTTCGTTATCGCGTGGAAGGGAGAATTGAGTTAAGGGTGCAAAAAGCCCACACACACTTTTATCTTGGACCGCTCGAGGTCAAGGACGGTACGGAAATTGCCGGTTTGTCGCGTAAAATCACGATATCGATAACTCTACACTTAGCCGCCAGGAGAAAACTATTGAGTACTTCTGTAACTCATCGGCAATTTCCGTACCGTCCTTGACCTCTTGCGGTCCAAGATAAAAGTGTTTATGGGCTTTTTGTGAACATTTTTGTTCTCTGACAGCGAATTTCTTACGAAGTCGCCGGAACAGGACACTGCGAATGGTATTACAAGAAAGAACAATTACTAATGGTTTGCTGAAACCCTGTTTTGTGTAAATTCATTGAGTTTTGTGTTTGATATGGACGGCTGAAGTGAAGCACCCGTGGAATTTCTGGTCGGGAGTGTCATACCTTGTAGTATTATATGTAGTGTATTGGGGACGATCAGAAGCTGAGGACCCTATGTGTAAGACCAGAGAAACTCACTCTTCTCGAGGCACTCAACGGATAGCCGGATTTAACAATTAATACACCAATGCTTATTGGCAATTCAAGGGTTGTTAAATGAATAAGGTAGTCTGGACAATTAGAGGAGTCATTTTTAAACAACATAATTATATCGTAGACTCGATTACAGGTAAATAAATAGCAACTTAGTTGAAAAGCGCAACATATAAATTCACTCTTGGGAAACCAGTTAGTTCTGTTGCAAGTGAATACAAAACACATATGTATTTGAAGACATAATAAGGAAATTCGGGTGATAATGATTGACCTAAAGATATGTACAGAGGAAATATGACCAACATAGCAACAGACAAAAGAAGGTGAAAAATAAGAGTTTCAACACTCAAATGCGCTGAAGAAAACAAAAAATGAAGTATTGAAGATCTCTTACTATGGATAACTCAACTGTAACACGTTTTAGAATTGATATAAGGCCATAAGTGCTTACCACTATAGGTCACCCACTAATGACTAATCAGCTCATGTGTTCGGTGTTGTCTTCTGAATTGAAGTTAACTTTCTCACGGATAGGAACACCTTTTTTCACAGGGATTATTTGAACTTGAAACTCATTATAAACTCAATTATGGTGACAGAAAGTGCTCAACGTGATTTTTTCACGGGCAAGATAAAACAGTAATAAATCAATTAATGTTATGTGGAACCATTCTGAAACCCACAACAAAAATCACATGTAGTTGTAGAATCTGCACCTGACTGACAGAGAACAGAACAAGTGTCTAGAAATTAAAATCAATACCATAGTAAGTGAAAGGTGTCAATAACACGACCGAACAGAAATGCCACACAAAATCAAAGTGACGTGTAAGTTTATCCTGACCAACTATTTGGTATGGAGTTTCCTCAAAATCAACGTTCTGCGAAACACAACAGTCGGAAAAATAATAATTATATAAGTGACAGCCACTAAGGCCGGAGCTCACACATAAGAATCATTGTCTTATGTGAATATCATGCAATGTACGATTCCGTCACACATTTAAATTAAAATGTGGGAAACATGTTTTTTCGACAACCAAAAACAACACATAAGTACAGTCTGTAAGCAGTTGCAAAGATACTATATTACGTTTTTGGTAAGGGTGAGTGTTGCCGTACTCGGCTATGCGTATCTGTTCGAACTAGATTCTGGAGTGATCCTGCTCATTAATACGACAGCACTTAGAGTGTAATTTTGTGCATACGAGATATGACGCATAACATATCTAGAACAGAGTAAAAACTAAAAGTGACTTTGCGAATATACCAAAAATACTGAATTTTGCGCTTTGTTGAACTGGCTAAGAACGAATATCGTATCGACCTATTTACTCTCATGAAAAATCCGGGATCTCGTAATATTCCTCACCATTATAGGGAGATATTTCCGTTAGCAACAAGAGCACCACTTGAAAAAGCACATCAGAGTTCTTTGGGGTTGGTTGACCTTGAAACAGCGAATGGCGAAAAACGAAATAGCGGTGGCTTGAAAATAACAAAAATGGTGACACATATCTGCATTTTGACCTACTGCTATAATTTTTCACGATGCCCACAAATTTTCATAACATTTTCTGAGTGTAGCTTGTACATGGCAAATCGTTACTTTGATGATTCTTACAACTTATGAAAAAGTGTGCAAACAAAACACAATGCCTGCCGTATTTTGTCCTGAACACTGGCTTGGTCACGAGGGTCACAAATGGGCCATGGTTCTCTGTTCGCTGGAGTGAGCCCCCTATCCAGATTGAAATTCAATTTAATATTGCGTTTGCCTACCCTTGCTCATTACTGTGTGATTAAATCAGATTTGGGTCAAGTCATAAAAGGAACATAAAAATCAGCGCAACCACGTAGATTTTTTGCTCAACGTTTTGCTTTCAAGCAGTTTAAAGACAGTAAACCAACGAACACTCAACACAGTCAATCAGACAAACACTAACTGTACAAACAACGACTATACTCAAACACAGCAAACTACCATAGAGTCAAGGCAACAGAGGTCTGCCCCGGGTCGTCTCATTAAAAATTCTTGCATCGCTATGCGAGTGGTCCTGAATTTATAAGATTTTACCGCATACCACAAGGACATGGATATTATGCACTATGCACACACGGTTTTTACAAAATCATGATTGCATGACACTAGAACGAAGGAAATCCTGTAACAAAATTAACCATCACGTAAATTCGTCACCACAGTTCCAGTCTGGTATCTCCAGCTTCAGGCACCTCTTTTTTTCAACATATATCTCATCGATAGGCAACATCCAACCTGCAAACGCGTTAGCAAAGTCAATGACGATGACAAAAGAGCAGTTTTAAAATGCAAAATAGCAACATTGGTCGCATCACTTCTCCATTACCTCAGAGTTGAAATTTAACCCGTGTCGCCAAATCACGTCAAAAAATCTCATTTGCAACACCAGACATGCTTGTCATGACCAATGCAAAATGAGTGACAGCTACACTGTAGAAGTCTCGCATAATCTCGCCTTTTCTCCTGCTTTTTATATTTGCGGTCATATCGCACATGCTCAAGACTACACACCGTCACGTGGCAGTGAGTAAGACTTTTCAGGAGTCAATTAAACAGTTGATCAACATTTGATGAACGCACTTTGCGCGGCAGTATAATGATTGTTACCCAAGAGAATCGCAAAAGTTCACATCCAATGAGCACAAGTATTTTTTATCACTAGTTGGACTGTTTATGACTAATCCGGTACAGTGAGACTTGATTATCTGAGTCTACTATTGTATAGCGAGTTCGGATGATCCCTGAATTTGGCTTTCGGACCATTGTTTGTTGACTCATCTTGTGGCAAAATCTTGGCATCGGACTTGAACCACGAGCTCATGTGCGCGTCAGTGGTAAGTTTACGGTCACTCAGACTGTAGTCTGAGGCCGACAGCAGCAGTCTTCAAACCCGGTAAATCGCATCTTTTCCGAGAGCCTGTCGGTACAGGTAAATTGACACAGGAAATGGTCGCTAACTACGATTCCACGTATGTCGAAGACAGCATTTGTCGTACTGCATGGGGATGAGGGTACGTAGTGATCTTTTGTCGGGTTTAGTTTTGATCCTTAGATTTTCGCAATTGATAAGGACCATAACGGACGGACAGTGCAGACAGCTAGAAACAATTCATGGGAAAATAAAACACAGACGAATTATGACAGCGTCAGGAATTAGTCAATCTTAGACAGAGTTTTTAAGAGATGATAAATTAGGCTTCATCATTTTTAGTTTCCCCGAACATATAGACTCCGTCTCATATGGCGCAGGTAAACCAGGCAAACTATTTTATAATATTTGAGTGGCATCAAAAGAAATTTAAATACCTTGACTTTGACAAAATTGTTGATCTAATTGTATCAAATCGAAATTGGTCGCAACCACTTAAACATGAAGGCCGGAGCCTATACATATACAATGATAACTTAGGGAGACGGGTATAGCTCTTATGAAAAAAAAAACATCAACGTTTGGTCTTCTGTCAAAAATATATCTCTGTCCACCTTCAAAATATGCAATATGCATACGGTGGACTTGAAGTTCTCATTACCGGCCACTAATCCATTACTGTCGTCTGCGTCTGTAGTCTTGAGACTCTCACCAAGTTCGCACGTCTGTTGAGATATTTTGGTCATCATCATACCACGGTCATCATTTGGCCGTCATCACGTGATCATCTGGTTTAATGAGAAAAAGAATAACACATGACACCCAAGAGTGCATCACAGGTGCAAATCTATGAAGATAACACTTTTCGTAGGGATTTTTGGACAAATTAGAACTTTTAAACTTATCAATAAGTCCAAAACAGTACAAGAAGAATACCATGACTTCCCAGAATGAGTACCGGTATATCATTTGCAACAATTTTTATAATTGGGAAGAGTTATGGAATATGTACCGGTTATTCATATTGTCCCAACCCCCGGTTCTCGTTAAATGATGTATTTATGCGCTAGACATTAGCGACTTGCAAGTGAGTTTCATCATCAATGCCACTAGCCAAATGTTCTCACGTGATGCTGCGTACGAAGAACCAGCATGCACATGGGTCACAAGATGTATCGTTACGCATATAACCGCAGCTCATATCAACATTACAATTCTTGCAGCTAAATATTTTTGGATATGTCGGCAGATGATGCATTTAAAAATTAAATACTTAAAAAATTTCCATAGCTTTGAAATATCGCGGGGTTGATAATAAATGTGCACGTTAGCGCCTATTCGTACGTTTTGTCAGCATCAACGACCAAGTAAAAGTCTGTATTGGAGTATTTCTTTCTATACAGATTTGTAGTTAGAAAAGGTTACTTTTTGTGTAATTTCAAACTCACGAAGAGAGTTCTCTTATAGCGTATTTTATTGGAAAACGTGTCCTACCTTGAGATATTTTGTCACAAAAACAATTTGACCACATCCCGTATAATCCTTCATGGGAGTAACCCCCGGGTTTAAACATTGCCCAAGTTAGTACGGTGTCACTTGTTTGTTAGTGATAACTCAGAATACTTTAAGTTGTCTCTACTTTGTCGTCGTGCGCCTTTCCTGAACTTCTGTCGTGTTTCGAGGTCCATTAAAATCAACTACGCATCCAATCATCATGTGCAGTCACAAAGAACAACTGCAGTGTCAGAACATTTTGTCAGAAAGCTCTGGGTATGTGTGCCTCATACAGAGCACGCGCCAGTGTTAGCTTACGGAGCGCGTGAGCAAAGGGTGAGGAATACGGCACACCCGGAAGTCTGATGTTTTACATCGGGGCAGTTATCTATTTGTTTTGTATATGACTATGCAAATCTTGAACGGGCGTGGAAGTATAGTATTTGGCCAACAGGTAGAGCGGCGACCAGACTTAAAAATGTTTGAGATCTATTTGCTTTGTATTGACACCTGACGTGACTTGTAAATGAATGCATTTCAGGCGAATTTTTTTGGTCCCAAATTGTTTCTTACCCAAATGTGCAATGTTGTCTGTGTTTACAAAGAACTTGTTGATCATTATTTTTACTCGAGACCGGCTTGCTCTGCACATAAAATGGCAAGTATGCCTCGGTGATAAGCCAATTTGAAGTGTCTGGTTTCAGAAGTACATGTATACTATCAAAATGTTAGTTCTTGCGATGCCAGATCATTACCTCCAATTTGACTAAGGAACAGTTTGATACCAATTTCCTAACCGTAAGGGGTCTAAATCAAAAAGTGACGGAAGACGGGTTTACTTCCCCTTAAATAACGGTATCACTGCAACACGAATTCCATATTCTACGCAGATATCGCTGCTGTCAGTGACCACGGAAGTGTAAGTTCTTTTCAAAAGAAGCGTCAGTCCTCCAAATCTACGTTTCAGTGCTATGTCGGTGAAACTTCCGAAAAAGCCCCTTTTTGTCACTTATAAGGCCCGGTATATTCATATGGGTACCAGAAAGATACCGAAGGCAGGATCTATGGGGCTTACAAACGGAAGTTCAGGTACACGTAATTGGAAGCGTGATTGAAAAGTTGGACCTATTTGTTCAAGTTGTTCACACACAGGCGCATGTGTCACGGGATTGTTAGTAATAGCCTGGGCCTACAGGCGAGGTTATTTGTATTTTTGTCCACTCATAGCACTTCCCAATCAACACCTACATGTACTGTCAACCAAAAAGCCAGCCTTCACGCACTGAGTGTATTTCTTTCTATGACCTGGGATTAATATCATATGGGTCCTAGGAGTGGCTAAGTATGTGAAGATTTCGGGTTGTTCTATCCAAACCCCATACGGAGTAATAAAACAATTATCTCCTCCGCCATAACCATAGACTCTTTGTTACGCAGTGTTTAATTACACAGGCCAACTGAGACAGTTGTGTGACTAAGAGGAATCACGATGATAAACAACTCTTGGCAGAATTCTAAGCCACTATGCAACCTATTTAACTCATCCAAGTCCAAAATACAAGTGTTCCGTATACATTAGCATGACATACTCGAACATGCGGCAGTTGGTGAGCATACGTTTATGGCTACATACGTTTCAGGTTTTGTCTTCTGTGTAAAAGACACGAAAATGAATTTCTTTCGCTTATCCATCCTAATGCTATGTACATGTGGCTCCCCAGAAAATTTTTCAAACTCTCCGAAGCAATCCTTGATGCACTGTTATCCAAGTGATGTTAGGAAGTGCTATTCAAGATTTCCACTGCTTGCATGAGGGGCTGTGAAAGAAGAAGACTTTTTTGATTTTCATGAAAAACTTAAGTAGCATAAAACACAAACGAAATGATATTTCAAAAAACTGTAACAGCCGACACCTCACTCTCAACATTTGAATCAAATAAAATTTGACCCGTGTTAATGATTCCGTTGTTTTTCGATCAATGTACCTGTCTTTCTTTTGCAAACATTTATTTAAAAAAACTGGTCACGTGACCCAATTAATAACAGATTTAAAAAATTCAAAAGTAAAATTTTAAAGACTTTACTTTCAGAAAATATTAACTTTTAACGAGTTAAAAGCTAAAATTTTGTAGATATTTGGACAAATATGCATACCTGTGATTAAAGCTCTTGCATCAACCTAAAACGTTCCTGCAATGGATTTTTGCAGTTTTGAGGTTTTAGACCGTGTATAATAATTTTATAACATAAAAAATCTAACTGTGGAAACACTTATGTCGGAAAATAACTGGGGAACTTCGAATTTTAAGGAAGAACTGATGATTTATTTTGGTTTCCCGCTACGTGATGTCATCAACGGAAGACGTTGATCAGTTGACAGCATATACATGTATGCAATGGAGGATAAAGTTACGAAGACTTAGAGACTGAGCTTGACGAATATTATGAAGACAGGTATGGCGATTGGAGTAAAGACGTGTTTGAGGCCGTACTAAATCGACCCTCTCAAGAGTCAAACCCCTGCTCAGTCTGCGAATAGTCCTGATATCAGAGCTAACATCTATTGAACCACTCTATAACTTTCCAGCAACTTTAGTGTCGAGTAATACGTATATGTCATGAACTGTAAATCTATAACCGAACTGTAAATTTATATCGGAAGATTTTTCACTCACTGTCAAAGCGCAGTCGCGAATAGGTGGCATATTGATTTCATTTCTTCGAATGCCGAGTGTTTTTGTCGAGAACGATCACATCTAATTGTTGTGATGCTAACTAGATTTTATTTCTGGTAAATGATACTGGTTTCTGTTTTGTCTGTTCCAAAATTATTGTGCTGTGTTGACGGCTCGATTGAAATTAGTGATCACTTAATATGTTCCTGACGACCACGTTCCCACCAATGGTACAACACAATACACTGTTTTTGATGTACGTTTGAGAGGTCTTCATCAAATCTCCGTGTCTGCGACGAGTCGATGCACTAATCTTTAAAATGGCTTGCCGAGAGCCCACAGTGGCCTCTGATTGATCCGCTGCTCCACCGTGTAGGGCCTACTGCCAAACCCGTGTCCAACGTACGAACCTGTGCTATTTCTGGATGATCTTAGGGTGTTTTGGAAACACAAAAACTGTCCGGTTGCTGTTTCTGGATCCTACCCACGCGCACCTTTACTTATTTCAGGCATTGTTTAAATCTTCTCGAGACCGCTCCGCCTCACGACTGCTTTAAAACAACACAATGGCGGAGATTGGACTTCCACTGATGACATTACAGAAATATTTAATTTTTAATTTATTTTTTGCATTTACTACAAGTACGTAAATTGAAGAAAAAATACTTAAAAGATCATGCCAAAATTATTGGTAACCGAATTTAAGCACTTATGATCTTGGTGTGAAGGATTTAATTTTTGGCTATGCGGGAAATCTTTTCTGATTCGCGATTGTTGTTTTGCAGCACACTCTCTGTTGCCAAGTATTTCATTTTTAGCACTTGTCAATATTGACTCAAATGGCGCACCTAAAATTGACAGTAGCTTGCACCATGACGCTATCGATGCAAAACAAGCTGAATATAGTTAACTGACGTCATTGTCACGCTTCACTTTCACGAAATCAAATCATACAACAGAATTTCGGGACTCTATTTTCCGTTGATTGGAGTTGCATTGCCAAATCGTTGGTAGCTTCGTGGAGGAACAAAGCCGTTTTGGATTCTCCCGCCGGCAGTGCAGAGTCAACGTGTTGAGGATGGGACCTGAAAAGGTGCTGATTGTAGTAGGTTTTCTATACATCCCAGGTAAGCCAAACCTTTTTGTATTAAAATGACGTTACCACTTTATGAACTAAAAAAGGCATTTTAGGATTGTTGTCGGATGGGGTGGACTTCTTGAAGTTAATTGGCATTCAAATGTGTTATAAAACAAAAAAATCCCATTGATTTTGTAATTCTCGCCTCGGTCTGTCAGATACTCGCTGAAATCCAGGTGGCGACTTTACCCATTAATTACTTCTAAAATGTCCTGACATTTAAGAACGGGGTTGTGCTCCGTTGTTAGTTCTCTAATACAAATTGTCGACAGTTGAGTTTTGTTTGTTACCGGGGTCTTATCTCACAACTCCGTGAACTATCTCCCAATTTTCTCTAACCGACGGGTAATGATATAGGCGACCCGATTTTGCTTGATCACTAAATTTCCTGTACGTACATTGCAATGGATGTGGGATTGTACCAAGTCTAGTCTGTTATGAGAAAACGAATGTTGGAGAGAAATTCTAGGTTTTGCATAATCGTCAAGGTTTATTGACACAAAACTTTCGACTACACGTCCATTGATTACCGGCATGCAGAAGTGATTAACTACACGACACTTTTCGATATTAACAGTCAGTTTCTTCACCAATGTTCACCTGAATGTAGAACTTTGTTCCGAAGATACGAACGGAACGGAGAAAAGACTGTTAATAACGAAAAGTGTCGTTTTTAATCAACTCTGCATATCGGAAAACTTTCTCCCGAAGTACAACCATTTCGTTGTTTACTGAACAAATTTAAGATTCCATTTTTGCGTTAAGCCTTTGTATGACAAACCAACTGACAAGTACAAGACCGCTTGCCTAATCCGTTTTCAGTGCCAGAGTTTTTAAAACTGAAACCAAGTACATAATTATATTGATGGCTACCAAGGGTCACTGAACGTATTTGGACTATCGCAGAAATTCAGTATGGGTATCTTCTGAGTCAACATGTACCTATCACAGTTAATAATGACAACAAATAAAGTAAAATAATAGTTGCCACTAAAAAGTTCAATGTGGCTTTTTCGGTGGCAAACATAGTAATTCGTATCATTATGCATATTATTTACAAAGCTTTGTCAGTCCTGGTGCGGTATATTTTCAATCTCTATGCTGCTTCAAATTTTTTCAAAACGCTGACGTCTGTACAGATATGGCTGTTTAGTAATTATACAAATGCTCAAAAAGGTTTTCTGTTTCGCGACAGTCATTTGTATGTCAATATGGTCCTATGATGGCCCTATGGGTTGGCCACCGTCTCTACCAGGGCCAAAGATATACATGAAAAGAGCATAAATTGATGCTTCGTCGAATTCAGATTTCATCCGAACAAGCATAACTTCAAACAAACTTTGCAAAAGTCAATGAATCATCGATGCGCCGGCCGATCTAAATTAGTCTTCAAAAGAACATAAAATGTTTACAAAATACGCCTGTCTAAGGTTTCGAAAGTCATTGCCATGTAATTACATCAGCACTACACATCTGTTACATTCTTGTTCGCCTCTGTAACTGAGAGAAACTAAAAGATAAGATCAGTCCGCTGCAAATACACGAGAAGGTGGCAACGAGAACGATCCAAGCTTCTAGCCCCCGATTTTGTAAATTTGTCCCTGTCGTTTGCACTTATATAGCAATATTTGATTGTGCTGTGTGATGCCAAATGCAATGACTCGAATAAATGAATAGTTCGCTCAAAAAAGGAAAATTTTATTCAGATATATTTTCCTGGTCCTGTAAGAGGTTTCAAACGAAAGCTTCAAACACGGAATCAAATGCTATTTCAAAGGCAATAAAGACAAGGGATCCAGTAAGTATAGTTTATTCCGGGTTAACATTTTGTATTATGTTCAATCCTCCGCACTTTGGTTTGTCTTTGCTTATGGGACAGGACCGTTACTTCTTTCCCAACCGTACATGTCAATCATATCATCTGCCGTCATTTTAACAGAGCATACCAATAAGTTCCCGAATATCACTCTACTCGCGTGATTTTTTGCGTGGTCTTGATTTTTCGTGAGACTCCTGCGTCTACGGAACGCACCCTCCTTTCCCTATCTGGCGACTTTAAATGCTGTTTTGTGACAGTAGTCATTTGCGTGATGTTCAATTTTTACATATTGCAATTTACACTCTGCATTGTGGTGCGTAGCTTTCACGTGTGACAACTTTCATTTTGCGTCATATGTTTACAATTCTTGTTTGTGCAGGATGCAGCCAGCCAGGCTCGGCTTTACCACTATGCCATCCGGACTATTGTGAAGATTTTCCCGATCCAATCTTGTCCATTGTACGTGGAGATATTACACCTAGGCAACTATGTTATTTATCACAAAGTGACCAATGCCCGACAATAGGTATTCGTTGTTCAGTTGTGGTTTGTCAACATCGAAAATGCATTACTTGATGAGCTCTTATCACGTGACAGCAATTTGATTGTGCTTGATTTGGTGTTTGTTATTATTTGTCATCTTGGTAAAGATTGTTCGATTTAAGGCACTGTTCTGTTGAGTTTACTCTCTTAGAATTGTGAAAACATCACTTTGTAATTTGTTTAAAATAAGATTTTGGGTTCAGCATCCAGTTGGGCATCATGGTTCTCTTATTGTATTTTCGGATGATTTGCGCGACCAAATTATTTCCAAAAAAAAAACATTTTGAAGCGAACTTTGGCTAAACATGGGTGACGGATACGGGGGCAATACTTCATATTTTTTCAAAAGCGCGTATTTTGCTAAATTTACCTAGAGTTAAGAAAAATCGAGTAGAGAAGGTATAAATTTGTAGCAAGGCGAAATTCATGTAAACAATCGAGAATTAAATTCTAAGTTTTCGATCATCTGGGTTTGCTCTCGTCCTCAGAATGTTGGTTGAGTAGAATTGTGGTCACGAGATTAAATTTCCAGGATTACAAAACTTAAATTGGTCACTTGAAATTCGCCTTCAGTTGGTAATTCATTCATTAATCGGATGGAAATCAGTGTATCTTTTTGCTGTTGTGTTTATAAAGAATAGTTTTGAGAAATGATACAGTCTTAAAAATATCCTAAAGTATTTGCAGAAATTGGTTACATATGGTTACGAGGTCTATGCTTCGTACTTTTGTATGAAGTCCAGACATATTATATATTGTTTATGAATACGTCAATCTTAATATGGCGTGGAAAATGTGTTGCAGACATGTTGAATCTTGTATATTTTATCAATTTGCCGCTTGAAAACAGTTGAACGTGTCATCCACATCCGGGGCCAGTTTCATGAAAAGGACTTGAGTTCGAGACACATTTTGATCTGGTACTCCCACTTCAAAATTTCTGAAAAAAGTTTTACCGTGAAGTAATTAGCGTATCACAGTCCAGAAATAACTTATATAGAAGTTATCTCAGTAACTAGAAATTGTGTATATACGTTCAATTTTTTGCGAGTTTTGATGAAGCAAGATGAAATGTTTTTCGAAAAGATTTGTATGAAGCGTAACAACAACTTCCTGTCTTAAGTCGGTTGTCGTGAAACAGATCCTTGAGCCCAGCTGCACGAAGCAGCCCCAAATAGGGATTCAATTTCGTTCCCTAAATCTACTGAGTATTTGAGTCTTTCTTTACTCACGGAAATACGGCTTCTCTTTGACTAATGGCATTTTCTAATAATATAATTAAAACTGAGTCCTTAAATTAGGGGCGTTACAGGAAAAGATACCTATTATTGTTGATAATATTGATAATTCAACATGGAGTTCACTCTCGATTTCAGTATAAAATTAAATATTGACTTAGCAGTGAAACAAAAAATAACATAAGAAAGAAAATTTGACGTTGTCACACTTCCACTAATACGCAATAATAGATTTAGGGAACTTAGCTGAATCCTTATTTGGGACTTTTTCATGCAGCCAGGCACTGAAGTGGATAAATGTTTAAGCTTAAAACGTTTTGCAAAACCCAGCTCTGCAAATGGTGACTACAGTGACTTTTTAGTAAGACTCCGTTGTTATGAATTTCTGCAGGTGAAAAAGGTACTGAACAGCATGCAACAACACACGTTACGCCTGGCGATACAACCATTCCCAATACGACTGTTGCTGCGGCAACTGTTGTTACAAACAGGGTTGCAACCACCGGGGCAGAATCAACAACTGCAGCTACAACGGTTGCCCAGGCAACTGTTGCTGCTGCTACAATTGGTCAGACAACTATTGCTGAGACGACTGCTGCTGAGACGACTGTTTCGGAGACGAGTGTTTCTGCGACTACAATTGCTGAGATTATTGTCAATGAAGTAACATCTACTGTGAAGATTCCAAAAACCGCTCCAGTATGTCTCTTCTAAGTTATTTGTTTGTCAGGATCATACGTTTTCACACTTCTAGATATAACCGTTTCCTTGTTTCATGATCAAGCGTGCTAATTCTTGTGGACGTTCAATGACTTTTTAGGAAACGCTTTCAAAAGATATTAAAGAAATAAGCACTTAGTCCCAAATTGCAAGTCGTTAAATACTGAGACTCAAGAAATGAAAAGAATGCGGCATGTACGCACACTAGCAAGATGGCTTCCGCTGACGGTGATCACACGATAACCCTGGAGTGTTTAAGGGCAGCCTAATCACCCGAACTGCTCACAGGGAAACCTGTTGTTAGTGTCTCGTGAGCGCCTGTAGCCTTGCTGGTGGCATTCGTGACTCTAGACGGTCTATTTCAGACTTGCCTTTCTCATATCACGGTAAAGTTCAGTCGCTGTCCCGGCGGCCAGAAAAATCCCCTCATAAGCCAAAATCACGTGTTCTCGTTAAAAACACGCGGCAATGTGTCACGTAATCTCAAACGTAGTCTTGCTTTTCTAGACACGTCCTAGCGAGGTCCTCAAGTGAACCCTACCCAGTTTATATCATCATATTTCAGGCAGTTGATGTCGCTATGGTTACTACTGAGGGTCCAACAACACAGCAAGATGTCAGACTATCTACACAACAAGGTACAGGCTAATATGTGGTGTATGTGATAGCGAATAGGGAGGGGCGATGTGTTTAAACATTAACTACTGTTTTATAGTAATTTTTCGATGTAGCGGCGACCTGTTAATATAAACATTTTCGCTAGATGTCGAAAGCGTAGTTTGTGAACATCAATCTGGAGACTTTATGCAACGGGATTTCTCGGCGTTCTTTAGAATTTTTTCGCATCTGTATTGCCGCCAAAGTCAATTAACAACTATTGAAAGGTCAGATATAAATGTGACAGGTTATCTCGGATGTGTTTGGTCATATGTCAATTACGCTGGTACCATTACTTGAGTCGGGTTGGTGTAGTACGGTAATTCTTCATTGATTTCGCATACAACATGGCTGACAAGTGAATTTATATTTTGCCAAAATTTTCTATAAAATACAGATTAAGAAAATTTGAGTTTATTAATAGCATGGGTTTGTACAATGTGGATGCCATAAACAATATTTTGGGGAAGTTTTCGTTATTTACATTCAAGTGTTTTTTTTATAATGTTTATTACGAAATCTTCGATACAATGAATATACATAACCCAGAAAGCGCCAAGAGGCATTACATCTGGGTTAAGAAAGTACGAAGAAATCTATATACAATTATTTTACACAAATACATAAAAAAGAAATCTGTATACAATTATTTTACACAAATACATAAATTAAAAAAACTGTTGTTAAGATTACAATGACATATGATTACGAAAGTAAATAAATCATTTTCATACACATGTATACAATTCTATCCACTCACACAAAGAGATTTAATATTATAAAGATGATTAGATACTATTTCGAATAAAACCTTATTTTCATTTGGGTTGAGTTCTTGACTTCCATATAGAAAAACATTAATTTTGTTGTACACTTGCGGAATTTCAGAATATTTTTTTTAAATATTGGGGTATTGTTCGAGTGTCTGGAAAAGCTGTACCCTCTGCTCCTTGCATACCTCACAAGCAAAGAAAACATGAGCATTTGTCTGTGCGTCTCCACAGCAACACAGAGGCGAAATATTATTAAAATTATGTCTAAATTTCTCGTTCTTTAGGAATAGACCGCATCATGATCTGTATAGGATTATTTCGTGGTTGCGAGGAAGTTGGAACGATGTCAATGGGACTGGCAACTCTTGAGTAGTAGTATGCATTTTAAAGTTATTTTTAGAGTGAGGATTGAAGTGCTTTCTTTTATTTTGGATGGAAAGGAATTCCAGTTGTCAATACAAGTTAATATGGTAGATTTCCTGATGGCTAGGCTGAGGGAAGATGGAATAGTGTGCATATTACTTTGCCGCAGTTCTGGTCTCTTGTTAGGTCTTTTGTTGGAGTCAAAAAGGATTTTGTTAGAGTAATTGTTTGTATTGGTTAAGACTTTGAATGTATACATGGACAAGTGGACTTTACGACGGGTTGCTAGTTTGCTCCAGTTGAGACTGTTTAGAACCTTGATTGTGTTGGATCCTTTGTATGCTCCTGTTATGGCTAAAGCTGCTTGGTATTGTAGTCTTTCTAATTGAAGAAGTATGCCAGAGTTTGCCGATTAGTAGATTATGTCACAGTAATCTAGATGTGGAAGAACAAATGACTTGAACAGAGTGTCAAGATGCATGGAGTTGAGATGACGAGAGACAATTCTAATTGGATTGATTAATTTTTGTACTTTGTGAACAAGTTCGCGACAGTGAGGAGTAAATGTACGCTTGTGGTCGAGTAGCAAGCCAAGATGTTTGTGTGTGAACTTATTGGGAATAACTTCCCCATTGAGTGATCATTCCAGTGTTGGATTTGTTTGGAAATGAGTATTATTAGACTTAGAAAATATAAGATCAACACTTTTTTTCAGGTTTAAATTTCGTCTTCCATTTGCAAGACCAGTCATAGAGTTTGTTTAGGTCAGTTTAAGGAGTCATGGGATTCTCTTTTGAGAATGGGTAGAAAATTGCAATGTCATCAGCATATAAGAATGTTTTAGAGTTTATTGTGTCTGGAAGATCATTGATGTACAATAATAAAGTAAGGGACCTAGTACGCTACCGTGTGGTGCCCCAGCATTTACGAAACCTGGCGTTGATGAGCGTGATAAGATACTCTCTATTCGGACTTTGTAAGTTCGACATTCCAGATATGATTTTAAAAGTGAGAAGAGATTTCCGAAAAAACCGTAAGATAGTAATTTATGTAGAAGCAGATCATGAGGAACGACATCAAACGCTGACGCAATGTCTAAGAATATGGATCTCACGTTGCATCCTTGCTCAAACTGGAGGTGGATTTCGTGTACGATTTCTGTAAGTTGGGACACAGTGCTGTTACCAGGCTTGAATCCGAATGGGCGACGATATATGAGGTTTTGTGAAGAGAGGTGGTGAGAAATTATTCTTTCTAAAATTTTGGATAGGGTGTTAAGTAGAGTTACGGGGCGATAGTTGGCAATGTCTGTTTTGGGGTTCATCTTGTGTATTGGTATCATAACACCAAGTTTCCATTTCAAAGGAAATTTTCCAGATTGTAGTGTTTTGTTATGTAATGTTGTCAGAGGAGCTGTAAGCTCTCTTGCTATTAGCTTAATCATTTTATTGGTTATGAGATTGGTACCGTCGTTTTTGTTTTCGTCAATATTTTCTAGTAGTTTTGGGACTTCAGATGGTTGGGCTTGTATGGCAGAGAGGTGTTCTAATGTTCTGTTTGGGAATTCGAGAAGGCTTCTTGTTGGTGCAACGTGACTCTTGGCGGTGAAGTATTCTAAAAATAACTTACGTTTTTCAGCTTGGGATGACGCCAGAGTGTTGAATTCCTTTGAGTGGATGGTGGGGTATGAGGATTGCTTTACCTCTCCTCGAATTTTGTTTATTATATCCCAATATTCCTTTGGATTTTTGGAGACATTGTTGATGTTGGAGATTATTTTCATCTTATAGTCTTGTTCTGTCTTTTTAATTAGTTTTTCCACACTCTTGCACAGTTCTTTGTATTACTTAAACGTGCACGGGTTATTTGATTTTCTGAACTATCTGTACAGCTTGTTTCTTTTATTTATTTCAGTCTTAATGTATTGTTAAACCACGGTTTGTTTTTGTAAATAGAAAACTGATTATTGAGTAACATTAAAAAGTGAAGTGGATAGGCGTACTACAGATGTGAGATAAATACAAATAGGTAAGAGCCAACGTGGTAGACAATTTGTACATATGTAGAACATGAATACTGTACTTTGGGATGAAAGAATATTGCCAATTACATTGCTATTATTGCACATGACGCCGCCCGAGTCAAATAGGGCTCTAAGTCAATTCTATACTCGATTGGCCACTTTTAGCTTGAACGCCAATGGTGATTAAAGTTGAATCAGCTTAAAAAGCGAATTGAACTCATGAACTGACTCACACTTAATGGGATGACTAGATCAGTAGATGAAAATGAATCATTTGAGGTAACATAGGCTATGTGTACATGTATTCGAATGGTATAGCTGCAGTTGTCAAGTTCAGTGTAGTTTCATAGTCAAGACACAAGTGAGACGTAAAATTCCTTAAAAATATGCATTACTAAGATATAAGATGTTCTGATTTCACTCCTTGTTGTCTCATTGTTATTAGGAAGCTATGCGTATAAGCTGTAGCTAATTGACCCAGAAGAGTATTTTAAGTACTTTATCACTTGCAAATCAAAGCTCAAGCGAGTTGTACTTTTTGCTGCACCGAGCTTCTCTGTGGGCCAAAAATTGCCATGCCAATATCAAAATCAAAATTTATCGGCAAGAGCTCGTTTGCACCAAAAGTGTTCAACTTTTGTGCGAAGTAAAAGGAACATTACTGTAATACGTGTTTTGTTTCGAACTCGTGTGTGTTCTGCAGTAAGATTATGTCCACCAGTAATCTGTTTCACAGCACAACGAAATACTGGCGGGTAAAGCTAATTTCAGCCAATTTAACAACGTTTTCTTTAGTGTCCACTGACACTGGTGTAGTGATCAGCGGCTTGGCTTGTCGGCTAGACCTCGTTTCCGTAAGGCACGCTGTCGTCCACACATGTTGGTTGGTTGACTTTATTAGGCTGTGCATACCAAAAATGTAGATGAATGACAGCGAAGACGAGACTGCATAAAAAGGGAATGACAGATAAATATTTGTTGAAACAAATGTGTTTTAATTAGGGTGAACTTTTACTAGCCAGTGCTGCTGCACCGAGTAAGTCCTTAAATTATGCTTAAAGAGTTCCCACCATGACTCTGTGTCTCGAAAAGAATTTTATTAATACATCTTAAAAGATTTAGTATACCTGTTGTTAAGAAACAGACAAAAAATTTTTAAATATATTTCTGTTATCGGCGTTTATGTAATGCGTGCCCTTGTTGTTTTTAACACTGCGATGCTGAGGAATTGTAAGGAAAGTCCAGGGGGACCCGCATTTTTCAGACATGAAAAGGTGCGTTTGTGGAGGCTACTTAACCGAGACCGTCTCTGTGTTCAAATTTCATAACGACGTAAAAGTTTGCATAGAAGTGACGTCAGTTTGTGCTTTGTACCAGAGTGTGGAATGTCGAAGTGAAGTCGGGAGACACCCTAAATTTATTCGGCACATATTTCAAGGAATCATGTTTCGTCCAAATACAAAAGCGGCGTTACGATAAAAGACTTGCCATCTTGTAAGGGTATTTGCAAATTTTCTAAATAACGAACAAACTGCTTCAATCCATTCTAGGGCGAGTGATGCCAGGCCCTCGTCCCCGGCCGGCCCAGATCGAGTGCTACTACGACACGTAGGCTTATGCACTGTGTTTAGACCGGGCTCATTCCATTGTGGTAACAGTGAATACGAGTGACCAAAGTTTGTCACTGATTATTAAGTGTATGTTTTGCAGAATAGTTGTCCAGGTTTCGCTCAAAATCGTCCTGGTCTGATGATCTGTTGTGTTCCGCCAATGCAAGATTTTGTCAAGTGATCAAACGCCTTCCACCCATTACGTCGTTTAGCGCGAAATAACTAATTTTTCTTTAAAATTAAGAAGTTCGCAACTACTTGGTCTAAAAATGCTTATTTAGTTACATTTTATCGTATTCAGTTGATATTAGCTAACTGAAACCTCAAAAACTATGAAAATACGTGGTGGGAACTCTTTAATGTTACCCATATTAAAACGGGTTTAAATCTGGGCCACGTGTTGAACAAATTGTTGAATACGGTAAAAGCTACGTTCATGTGTATTGAGAATATTTTTATTGATAATAACACCCGGTGGCGCTTTTGTCGTATTTAATTCATTCGAAATTTTGGTGGAGTAGCTGCACTTAAGTTTTTATGCTTGCGTTCTTAATTCGCCCAACTTTTCATTGGGTGCATTGAATTTTGTTCATAACATCCGCCCCGAGTTGTCAGCTAATTCCTTTAAGACTTCTACAGTTGATTTTACTTTATTGACATGCGCACTCTCTGTTACTTTCATTGTAGCCATAGCAACATGAAATGTATTTTCCACACTGTGTTGTACCTCATTCAGCAAACTGCCGTAAAATCTCGCTAATTTAGGACGCGAGAAAACAGATATTGTTTATGTCTCTACACCAAATAATTGCATTATCAATATCAAGTTATATTCCAGAGCTATATTAAGACAAGGTTTCTAAAAATTGTGGGTACTCACACATGTGTTAGAAGCTCTTGGAAAATGACAAAAAGCAATTTTAATTGTTAATTTGGTCCGAGATGGGTGAGATCTTGCAAAAATCAAATGCACAGCAGTGCTATTTACTTACAACTTAAGAATTCGTCTCTATCACAGCTAACGTACTATGTCAGCTGCATTTTTTGAGGAAAATATGAAGTTTTTAGAAGCCCTGCGCTGCAGAGTTTTTAATGTTTGAAACATTATTTAACCAATGACTGCAATCAGGTTTATTCTGTATCTCTGTAGTGGATCCAAAAAATACATCAATCGAACAGTTTGCAACGACCCAAGTCCCAGCTGGCGAAACAATCGTTGCCAATAAGACAGTTTCTGATACACCTGTTACCACGGCAACTGTAATCAAGGCAATTGTTGATGCCGATGCGACTACTGCACCCGTAACAACGTCCATAGCAACGACTCCTGCTGGTACTGTTTTAAAGACAACTGCTGCTAAGACGACAGTTGCCGAGACGACTGTCGCCGAGAAAACTGTTTCTGAGACACCTGTTGCTACGGCAAGTATCACCAATACAACCGTTGCTGCCTATATGACTACTGTACCCGTGACAACTTCTTCTAGAACGACTTCCGCTACTACTATTGCACAAACAACTGCTGCTGAGACGGCTGTTGCCAGGAAGACTGTTTCTGAGGAATCTGTTGCTACGGCAACTGTCACCAATACACCCGTTGCTGCCGATGCGACCACTGTACCCGTAACAACTTCTACTACAACGACTCGTGCTACTATTATCGCACAAACAACTGCTGTTGACACAACTGTTGCCGGGACGAATGTCGCTAAGACATCTGTTGCTACGGCAACTGTCACCAATACAACCGTTGCTGCCAATGCGACTACTGTACCCGTAACGACTTCTACTACAACTACTGCTGCTACTACTTTTGCACAGACAACTGCTTCTGAGATAAATGCTGCCGAAACGACTGTTGCCAGGACGAGTGTTGCTGGGACACCTGTTGCTACTGAACCCGTAACAACTTCTACTACGACGACTGCTTCTACTATTATTGCACAAACAACTGCTTCTGAGACCACTGTTGCCGGGAAGACTGTTGTTGAGAGATCTGTTGCTACGGCAATTGTCACCAATACAACCGTTGCTTTAGATATGACTACTGTACCCGTAACAACTTCTACAACAACGACTGGTGCTACTACTATCGCACAAACAACTGCTGCTGAGGTGACTGTTGCCCAGACGACTATTGCTGGGACGACTGTTGCTACGGCAACTGTCACCAATATAACCGTTCCTGACGATGCGATTACTGTACCCGTAACTTCTACTACAACGACTGCCGTTACTACTGTTGCACCAACAACTGCTGCTGAGACGAATGTTTCCGGGACGACTGTTGAGACACCAGTTGTTCCGGCAACTGTCACCAACCCAACCGTTGCTGCCTATGCGACTACTGTACCCGTAACAACTTATTCTACAACAACTGGTGCTACTACTATTGCACAGTTAACTGCTGTTGAAACATCTGTTGCCGAGACACCTGTTGCTATGACAACTGTCATCAATACAACCGTTGCTGCCGATACGACTACTGTACCTGCAACAACGTCTACTACAACGACTGCCGCTGTTGCCATAGCACAGACAACTGCTACTGAGACGACTGCTTCCGATACAACTGTTGCCGAGACGACTGTGGTCGGGACTACTGTTGTCAAGACGACAACTCTTGCCGAGACGACTGTTGCCGAGTTCACTTTTGGAGAGACGATCGTTGCGGAAACTACAGCTGCTCAGACTACTTTACCTGAAGTTGCATCTACTATGAAGGTTTTGGAAAACACTCCAGTATGTACCGTAGTCTATTGCGTTTTACGATTGTCTACAGTAAAGGTAAATCTCATCATTTTGATGTTTTGGATTACGCGTTGGAATTCCTGCGTGCAGTCAATGACTTCCTGCTACAAGTTTTGAAAAGACAATCGTGATACAAGCATTTAACGCCCAAATTAAAGCCTTTTATTGGTGAGCTGGAAGAGAAAGCCTCAAGAAATCAAAAGAAATTCAACACTTTTAAAATGCCTTCCAATGACACAGCAGTGACAGCACGATAACTCTCTTAATCCACCTATCTAAAATTGGCAAAAGAGTCCTCTGCGGGCTATTTGTGGACACACAATTACTTCGGAACCTCTTTCGGAAATCCCAAATTGCTACTTGATGAGATTAGAAGATCTCTCCATGACCCAAAATTTTGTGAGTTAGGTCTGACGAAATCACAAACTGTCAGTTCTAGAGTCTAGAGATCGCGTCCAAACTGAGTAAGGTACAAGATCATTTTTATAACGAAATGTGACCCTAATTAAAACTTGCCGTCTAAAATACCAAAATGGATGGGCCTTAAATTTAACCTTTTTATTTTCAGTCAAAACAAAGTGTTAGAATTGTCGTGAAGACGCCTGGTTCAGTGTCACCCACAGAAACAGACGTAAGGCCTCTTTTATCTTTACTTATATTAACAGATATCTACTATTTCTAGAGAGCGGTACTTCTCTTGTCAACCCTCAGATAATTGGGCAAGTATTAAAGCTCCCTGTGAATCCGGCAAACACGACTAACTGACGTTGCGGCAAAAATCCTCAATTGAGTACACAAATAATTGGGGAAATCTTCAATTTTCAATTATTGAAATGCTGCGTACATTGCCGCATCGTGTTTTGCCACACTGTATGATTTTGATTTAAAATCTTACGTGCAAGCTAGTCACTGTTGGCAATTTCTGGTGAATGTAAACATTGATACTATATAGTAAGACCAATTATTTAGATTTTAAATTTTACTTACCTGTATGAACAGAAGTGTAACGTTGTCGACATGCTGGAAACCAAATGTGACTTACCTGCCCCATTTGTTAATGATTTACTCAACCGATTGAGCGTCATAAGTTGACATTTCGTACATACAAGACAGTAGGAGTGACAACGTTTTAATTGGTGCCGTTGTATGAGGATGGAACAACACCCTTGTGGAAAGATTCAATTTGACCTTCACTAGTATTGCGTGGGTATGTTGATTAAGCAAGCGCCTCTCATACATGTGTCGTTGCAGTTTACGATGCACAAGATGAGCGCCTCTCATACGTGTATCGTTGCAGTTTACGATACACAAGGTGAGCGCCTCTCATACGTGTATCGTTGCAGTTTACGATGCACAAGGTGAGCGCCTACCAAGGCACTGCGTTCCTTCTGTAATCATCAGTACAATGTTCTAAATGTTGTGTGTTTGTTACCAGCTAGAGAAGATTGTAAGTCACCTACGGTGGGTCCTCAACCTTCTTTTCCTCCGGTCCCGGGCTGCTGACATTGATGGTGACTTGGAGATTTTGGTGCTAACGCCATCTCCCCAAATACGGTCGGACGGATCTGTAGAGATAGTCTTTATAGCAAAGAACAAAGCGACGAACGGTAACAGTACTTTTAACCCTTCTAGTGTAAGCCGGTCATACATGTGTGCGTGGATTTGCCACGAGAAATCGATATTCTGTGAGCAACTGATCCATTTCAAAGTGGATTTCCACCAAAAACCTTCAACAAATATTCTTTCCATAGTGCATGACTTACGCATTTTGCGATTAGGCCGTGGTTTCGGACTTTCGACCCGTTTGCAGTTTTCACGCATCCGTTTTTGGAAATGCTTTTCTGTGACTGTCTCCTTAGAGTTGTCTTTGCCATTCGAGCTTTAAGGTGTACTAGCATGATACGTCATCACCAAGCTTTGTCTGCCACAAAATACAATAACTCCAATACAGGGTAGAATTCAGTAACGCTTGAACCTATGCTGGGACCTCGTTTGGATGGGAAGAACACATGGCCATATCTCACGTAGTTTCTTTGCGTCTGTTGTTTTTTATGAATATCCTACACTTCTACTTTTTCAGACCACTGAATAAATAGAACATTGATTATTTTTTAGAAATAGAAAACTTACTCATGCTGAAAAAAGGTGGAAAATATTATTTTTTTAAAAAATCTATCTGGGTTTATAGCTTGTTTAAATCTAAGAGTTCGGATGAGTTTCTGCCAGATAACATCACTCTGCCTGTAAGTCTTTGGTTTTGTGGCATGCTACTTGTCTGGGGTTGTGGGGTTAAGGTGCATTTTGCCTAACCGAATGAATGGAGAACATGTAATTGTTTAGTTTATCTATAGGTGCATTCCGATCAGGTTGTAAGCTAGTCTGTCCATAAGATGGAGCATCTTTGATACGTCACACCACCAGTACACTTTTTGTGAAAATAATATGTCTGGGTGTTCAAGCAGTGATGAGTGCTAGGTGTAATGTGCCTGAGCATTGAGTTACTTAAACTTTTGCAGTTTTTATCATTTAATTAATAAACCAGGGAGTAACATCTTAATCGGCCTACATGTACCCTTGTAAAGTGAGTTCAGTGCCTGAGCGAAATGTGAGCTTGCTACCTATACCCTGGTGGTGGGTAAACTGAGGATACCGTTGGTTTTGTAATGAGTTTTATTTGTGCAGAAATTATCCCGAAGAAGGAACTGATGAAGATGATACAAGATCCGAAATTTAAGAAGAAGTTGGAAGAAGTGAGTAAAGAGATTTATTGACGTCACATGGTGATGGTAATCTTTCATACGCACGGTCGTTCGTTACAATTCGTCGTTTTGCTGTCAATTTGCACCTTCGTCTTTTCTACCGAAATTTTAAGGACCTAGAACTGTCTTTCAATAGCCTAAAAGCACACTGGCTAATGCAATGAAGATTAATTTTTCCTCCACTGCAACCATTCACCACTATCTTCACTACAGTTCAAACGATGAATCGGCGATTTTCACATTTTTAGACATACTAAAGCTCATTACCACATTTTAAATCTTGGAGGAAACTAGTTTCCAGGCAACACACTTTTTAACCAATCGTATCAATTTTACTTTGAAATCCAGACCGAATGAGCATTTTCACGGCATCCTGCTTTCTCTGCACTAAAACTCGACAGAGTGAAGTTTGAACAATAGGCCATAGTCCATTCGACTCTAGGAAGCCCAGAAAATCACTTCCATGGCCACTTTTTGGGGCAAGATAATTTTGATGTTTTTAAGTTCAATAAGTACTATACTTTAAGAATCTAAAAAGTTCCCAAGGTTTGACTTGCACGTTTTCGAGAAATTTGACCTCAAAAATCTGACTTTTTGCAAAATTTTAAACAGAAAACCAATATTCAAAAACCAACAACACTAGACAAAAACTGAATGATAATCTGATTGGGCTTTGTTCAATTGAAGTTATTGAACAAGGAAAGTGATAAATAATATGACATTAGGCGGAAAATTGCTCAAAAAAGACCAGCTCCTCCTGTTGGCCAGAAAACATGTTGCTGTATTCTGAACTCCTACAAAAAGAACTATACTGTTAACCATTTGGAACTTGATAAAGATTTGACATCACAACCTACATGTGAACACCACACATTTCCAATGCTTCTGCAACAAATTTTCTGTCATCAATTTCATTATCATAATTAACATTATCCCATATTGCAGTTCACTGTCAACTGTCACAGGGAACGACACACCGAGCAGTGTCAATCATGAGCATGATAAAATGTTGTCCATATTTTCCATTAGGTTGAAAATTTACAGTTCTTTAACAACATAGCATACACTTATTATGTTTCTTCATCCACTTCATCATCATTTATATCATCATTATTGTCATCAAAAGTTGTTTTTTGACAGAGACACCGTATTCACACAGTCTGTACAGTCACACAACTTAGAACATGGCATGCCTGACTTCAAACAAGAGCGCAAGTTTTTACTACAACCACTTATTTTACACTTGCTTTGAAAAATAAAGGAATGGTCATGTTGGCAATAGTTTTGTTTGAAGTTGAAAAGCGTCTTCTTTACCGTAGAGCTAAAATTTCATTTGAAGCTTCCTGTTTTAAATAGTACATAATTGGAAGAGTAGTAATTTTCCTTTGCTAAAAACTCCAATTCAAGAATCTTCAAAATGTGAGATACTGAAATCTGCACAACATTTGAATTTTCACGATAAATAAATTACAGAACGCAGGCAAAATGTCTCAAATTCCAAACTGCTCATGATTTTACATATCTCAAAATAGGCTAGAAGTTCATAAAAAGCAGTGCTGAGCACTCACATGTAGGTAAAAACTACTACCAGTATATTTGAGATTGAGACCACTATTACTACAAAATTATCAAGCAAAATAATTTTTATTTTGTGACCTAAACTAAAGATTATTTACCATAAATGACACCTTTTCAAATTAAGAATAGGTAGGCCTATTTACAATTGAATGTTTGGAACTTGGATAGGTTTTCAACTTTCTTTTGTTTGTGAAGTTCCCCTGTGATGAAATTTGATTTGTTGCAAAAGGTTCATTGTGGTGGCAAGACATACACGGTATATTTCTTTGAGCACTGATAAATGTACATGTAACTGACGGTGACAATGTCCTTAATTTTCTAGTGGGCTCAACATTATTTCCATCATCAGCTTGGTCTTTTCTTTTTAAGAGCTCTTTCAATTTTAGTTACATCCGTTCAGTGTCTGTAACACTGCTTGTCAGATAGAAGGTTGCACGCACCAAGCCTAAAAATGGGGGGCTCGAGTTTTTGAGAATGTGAACATTTATTAAGATTCACGGGGTACTTCAGAGCTACGAATTGTGCGTTCGTCGATTTTTTTTAGTTCCTACCTTTTAAGTGAACTTTTATTTCATTTGTTGTTTCTTTGAGGCAAACCTTTTACCTACTTTACCAAATGGGGGAGGCTCGTTCAAGCCCCCGAGCCCCCCCCCCTCCGCTGGGTGCACGCATGACAAGAGCTCTGTTTTTCACAAAATAAATCTTAAAAACTTATCAGCAATGATACTTCTCTTGCACTCAATGTTGATACGTTTGTTTGCAGTAGCCTTAGACCAGATAATATCTGAAAATTCCAGCTCAGAAATTTGAGCAGAAGCTGACACATGAATGCAACAAGGGGCAGACATCTTGCCAGCCTATTGTGAAGTCGCACACTTGTTGAATAATTCATGGTTTCAGCAGAGTCCTAGCTGTACCAAAACTGTTCTTTGCGAAACACAAAATGATTCAGGAATGTGCCAAGAATTGTTTCAGTACGATGACACTCGTGGCCACTTGATTTGGCTTTCCTCAATTCGTAACTGCTGCCCGCTGGTTTTTTAGCCTTGGCCCTAGGTAATTGCCTGTTACTTGCAAACCCATCCAAGAATTAATACTATCCAATGTAGTCAGTAGCAGTAAACAAGCTAGCTAAGCCAGCAGGATAACATCAGCTGACTGTCCTCTGATGATGGTTTTCATGCCAAGCAGACGACTTTTGAAGGGGAAAGATATGGGCACAATATTTTCCTGGTATTTGATTGGCTTTTCGGATCATTTTGCGCTGACACCTGGTGGCTAACATATTAGTTAAGATTATATTTTTCCAACTTTTAAATTAAAATTCTTACTAAACGTGCAAGTGTATTCTTGGGAACTTTTTTGAAATTGACTTTTGAATATCTGTAGATGGGTTAAATGCAAAGTTCCGTTGCATCCAGAAAGTGGCCATGGAGGTGAAAGATAGGAGAGCTGGGACTATGGCCTACAAGTCACCAAGCAAAATTCATACACGTTATTGCCAAACGCACGCGCTATGACACTTTTGTGATAGTGATGTGTAAGTGCTTTTTATTGTAAATATCACGAAAAGATCGTGTACCGCGAGTGGCACAGAGAACTAGTTCGTAGTTCGAATTGTGTAAACTGGATGATTTTAAATCGTCTTAAAAGACGTATTTTGAGTAGAGCGAACGGGGATGTGGTGGAAACGATTGCCAAGATGTCGGTGACTATCCAAATAGCCTCGAAGTTTAACGGGAAAGTCTAAATATTTATTCCAAAGTATGGTTAACCCGCAAAATTTATTGCAAAATCTGACATTACTACTTGTGGTAATGTACACGATAACGTCACACAGATATGGACGAACATAGTATCGAATGAACACTATCATAAATGCAAACTTCTCAAGAGTTCCAACCTTGACCTTGCGTCTCAAAAAGAATTTTTAATACATCTTTAGAGATTTAATAGCATTTAGTATACCTGTTGGTAAGAAACAAGGCAAAAATTTTTAGAGAAGTATTTTTTTGTTATCCGGTTTGTGCGTAATGGGTCTCCGCCGTTGTTTTTACCAGTGAGATACTGAGGAGTTATGAGGAAATCCGCCGAGAGCCGTCTTTTTCAGACATCAAGTGAGTTGGCTGCAACATAACTGAAAACCTCTCTGTGTTCGGATTTCCAAAGGACGTGAAAGTTGCACAGAAATGGCAACGATTTGTGCGCGGTGGAACATGTGATCAGTCGGGAGCCACACTTTGTTCGGCATATTTCAGACAAGGAATTGTGTTTCAACCAAACACAAAAGCGGAGTTACAATGAAGGACTCGCCACCTTGTAAGTGTATTTCCAAATTTTATAAATAACGAACAAACTGCTTCCTTCTAGAGCGAGTGATGCCAAGTCCTCGACCGCGGTCCAGATCGAATGATACAAACACGTTAGCTTATACATCAATGCATTGTGTGTAGACCGTGCTAATAGCTCACTTTTTTCGCTAGTCAATGTGACGTCACCGGAAGGGGGTTCAAAACCCGCCATATTGCTCTTGTTTTGCCCCGAGTCTTTGCTACACACGCTAAATCTTACTGGAGTTCTTGTGGTGAATTTTACGCTTAAAACGTTATCACAACATAAGAGATGGTAGATGGGTCGTGGAATAACTGTGAATGGACGAAGAAAATCTGATTTTTTTATGTTGTGCGAAGCTGTGAACGGACTGAAATTGAAACTCAACCCGCTCTAGGCCTGAATGCCGCAGGCATACAGCTTTCCAGGGGCGATAGCATATCTCCATAAAAACTTACTCACTTCAAAATACAGCAAGTAAAATCAAATGAAACATGCATATGTGCACATGGAGTTATAATTAACACATACCCTAACTCTGGATACAATTTAGTCTACAAATAACTTGAACATATCCATGAAAACAGCGGTTCGCTCTAGTTTCTCTCACCGGGCGCTTTTTTGAGGAAGTTACGTGAAATCACGCATGTTGACGAACAAAAAGTCCAAGGGACACAAATGTTACACTTGATATTTTCTCATGCTATTTTACAAGAGTCAGGCGCCAGGTCTCTCGTTTTGCTCAGTCTCGCGCTAGACTTTGCCTTATACTCACCTGACTCAGTTGAAATACTTTGTGGTTATCGCGCGCGCGGTCTAAGTTAACAGTAACCACAAAGTGGAGTTTGAATTCTTCGCCAAAGTCACCTGAATTCCCGTAGTTATGCTTCATCGAAGATATATTTAGAAGCAGAAAGGATCACTGCAGAAAGTAAGCGCCTTTTTAGGTGACGATTTTAGGTGTAAAATGTATTTTTAACGAGGTGAAAACTTAATCAGTGAGCGAATTTCGCCTACCGCCCGTTTAAAATACACCGTACGAAATTAGTAAAGAACGCGATAGAACGTATTGTAGTGCGAATCTGAATTTCATTTGCCATAACAGCAATGCTTATTTGGCATTTTTTTGAAGAAAATAACAGAATACGCTCTGCTAGTATTGGGCAAATGGCCAAACGACAAGCTTTTGCCCCACTTCCCTTGACGTCACAGTTAAGTCTCGGATAATCTCGCGTTATTGTTATAAACTCGAAAAAAGACTATTCTATCATGGCAACAGTGATTACGAGTGACCCAGGTTTACTGTGACCTTTTTCAGTAATTATTAACTGTCTGTTTTGTGAATATTGATCACCTTTGGTTCAGTTGGTTGTGGCTCACATACGTCTGCGGCATTTCTCCTGCAAGTGGATCGAGTTCATGTGGTTTCAAAGGCAACGAAATTTTGTTAAGTGGCAAATCAAATTCGTTGTCTGGTTCTTGTAGTGCCTGATTATGATACTCGCGCTGTCCTCTTTCTTTGCATAAGAATTGTACAATTTCCGTTAAAAATCGCCATCGTCTTCTGATCTGCTGTGCTCCGTCATTGCAGTTGCCGAGTTGCCAATTGACGAAACGTCTGCCACCATTACATCATTTGGCGGAAAACTTGGAAATAACAATTTTTTCTTCAAATTTAAAAAGTTCATAACTATTTATCATACAAAGCTGTTATTTAGTTAGATTTTATAGTATCCATTTCATATTAGCTTACTGAAACCTCCAAACCTAAACAAAAGCATGGTGGGAACTCTTTAAAGCGGAGGAGTCACGTGGCTCAATCGGATGTCCCAAAAGTGAGATAAAACCAAAACGAAATGATTTCATAAAAAGTTGTAACAGCGTTTTGAGGTTCCATCTCGAACCTTTGTCTGAAAACAAAATTCAACCATGTTACTAATACGTTGTTTTCCTATGAATGGTTCTCACTTATTTCGATCAAGTTTGACACATATACTTGGTTATGTGATCTAACTAATTGCAGTTTGGAATAAAATTAAAAAAACACTACGTCTACTTTTGTATTTATATTTATGTTTAAGTTCTCTATATTCTCCGTACTGTAGAACTAGCTTGTATTTTAGCTCTGTATTTTTATTTCGTAGATTTTAAATTTGTCGGATAATAGCACTTGTGCTTACGTTTCATTGTTAAATCTCACCGACTTTTAAATAAAGATTATTACTACATTACTACTACAAGGCTAAAAATCGTTCATAGTCTGCCATTTTTTCACGATGTTGTAAAGCTAACCAATGACTGTCGGGGTTACATCAACCAACGCGAAAGCGCGTACCACTGCGTGACACCTGCGTGCTGACTAGGCACGGAGGGGAACAGCGAGTAATATAATAAGCCTTTAAAGGCGAAGGCAACCTTTTTTCATGTCATTTTTAGCAAAAATAAGGTTCGTTGATTATCCCAGACATAATTGTCACTTATTTACTGCTTTTCGTAATTCAATTAATTACTCGTCGTCTACTCCGAAAGTGACGTTTTGGGAGGCAAGAATTTCGCGCCAATTTCTTTTCATATAGTCTGACTGTGAGAGCAGTCGGGTCAGTCATTGTTCTACCTCGGTTGTGATAAGTTCGGTCGCCGTTTGCTTTTGCTTACGAGTCAGTCAACATGCCACGCTGTTGCTGCGTACTGGGGTGTACTCATTATCGTCTCGCGTACAGACGAAGAACTATCCCACTTGCCCGAGTGTCCCGCGACACACTCCCACTGGAGGGTGTTCTGAGCACCCAAACTGCTTACATCCCGCCGTGGGACTCCCTCGCCACACACCTGGCACCTTCTAAATAGCTCCAATACAAGTCCACAATAAACTTATCAAACTTAGGCTCACCGATCTGTTCATTGGATGACGAACTGTCCTCTTCACTGGGTGT
>NMRA01000078.1:682570-698335 GCA_002633005.1 Phoronis australis
ATGCCTCTGTAACTACGGGATAACGAATCAGAATTTGGAAGTTTTTTTGTGAAATCCTCCTTTTCTGAAGTTGCTTTGATTTTTGAGAACATTAATGATGGCTTAGAAAATATGTGGTCACATGACTGTTGACAGCTGGGCATGATTTTTTTAGTAATTACTTTGTGTGATTAACGAGTTCTAGGAAATATCCTATTTCATTTGGTAAAGATTGCATTTAAAATTTGCATTGAAAATACAAGCTATTTTTTTACTGATATAAAGGCAAAATGTAAGCAGTTTCCATTAAACTGTTAGAAACCCAACTTCCGCTAAGAAAAGCTTTTGATTCATATCAAACTTTGATAGGAATGTTTAGCATGACATCATTTTGACGTCATTAAGACGTCTTGGACCCAGTGTGATTACATAATTATTATTCCCGGGTTCAAATTGTGTCATCTACTGCCATGACACGTCATCACTAAATATCCGCGTCATGAAACTGGCCCTAGATGGTTCCTTTTTAAATTAGAAGGGTTAAGTAGGAACTGTCAGTTTGCTGTGGCTTGTTACGTATCCAACAAGAGACACTACAATCACTTTCTGTTGTTTCCCATCGTGGTCTCAAAACGGAACACAGTATCCACAGCATTGTCCAATGCCATGTGTTCTATACCTGAGTGCCTCTACTCATTCTATGCTGGTCTTACAGGGCTTAGAGAGTGAACCTCGGAGTGGTACTGAGAATGGCCAGGGCAACCCCGTTCCGGAGGATGAAATCGTGGGAGATGAGCTATCCATGCAAGAGATGTGTAAGGTCAACGTCAAGGCAGTCGCGACGCTGGACGAATATAGTGGTAGGCGAGACTTGTTTTGCATGCGCGCACCCAGCCTTTAATATGGGGAGCTCGAATTTCCGACGACGTGGACCTTTTACCGACAAAAGAGGCCAAAGGACTGAAAAAATAAAAAAATAAATAAAGTAGGTACCACGTCCAGAGCTGCGCATTGTGCCTTTGCGCCTTTTTAGTGGACTTTTTGTGTCGTTATCTGGGACTTTTTTGTTTCTCTGAGGCGGACCTTTTCTCCACTTCGCCAACTGGGCGATCAAACTCTCTGCCTGGCCACGCCCACCGTAGTACTATTGGGGCAGTTCCACAAACATAAAACAAATGTGGCACAAGAGCACTTCCACAGTTAGACCAATGCAATCAACTGAGTGACCCATCTGTCACTCATTTTGCGTTGGCCATAACAAGCATGTCTAGGATTGCTTACAAATGAGATCTTTTGACGTGACTTTGCGACACAGGTTGAATTTCAGCTCCGGTAATGGAGAAGTGATGTGAGCAATTTTGCTATTTTGCATTTTTAAAAATGCTCTTTTTGTCATCGTCTGTGACCTTAGTAATGCGTTTGCAGGTTGGGTGGTGCCAATGGATGAGATGTGTGTTGAAGAAAAAAAGGCGTCTGAAACGGAAGATACTAGACTGTAACTGTGGTGACGAATTTCCGTCATAGTGAATTTTGTTACGAGATTTTCTTTGTTCTAAAGTCGCTTGATTGTAATTTTGTAAATATCGCGTGTGCATAATATTCATATCTTTGTTGAGTTTGCGTGGAAGTCGTTACGTGCAATTTGGAGTGGAATACATATCGCGGTTCTAAGGCTTGTCGTGAATTACTTCAACTTTTAACTCACTGGTACTACATGCAGATATGAGTCACCATTTTTGTTATTTGCAAGTCACCGTGTTCATTTTATGTATAATTTCTACATTTGTAGTGCCAAAGACCCTTTATTTGTTTTGTCAAAATGCTATTAAACAGATCTGCTACAAGAATTTGCCAAACATTGGATTTGCCGTTTTAATCCATAACCTCTCTGACTCGTATTTCTAGTATGATATTTCCCGACATGTTATTTTCTATTTTATTTCTTGTTTGCCACCCAAATAACGAGATCGCAATTTCCAGTTGTTACGAACTGATAGCTGGTATCTTAGGATAATAGCCAATTCCTTGAAGCAGTCAGAAAATCAAATGTAATTTTGCATAACGCACATGCAACATCTCTTCCAGACAGCCGGTATTACTGGTACTGGTTGCAGAAGTTAGTTAAAGCTTTATTCCTCCGTGCTGTTCGGTTTAATTTCAGAAGGTCGTTACTTTTAATCTTTTAAACCCACACCATGTCGGACTACATCCTACGCTTGTCATTTTGCGCAGTTACTCAAAAAAGGTAACTGGAATTCTTGATAAATTTCTCGAGGTATTCAATCTTTGAAAAAATTATGTCATGTGGAACAACTGAAGAAATTGTATGCGCTTTATTTCTGGCCATTCCCTCAGCAATGATTTTTTGCAATTTGACGTGCTGAGTTGGTGCACCAAGTTCAACTTTGTTAATACATGTATGTTATAAATTATAGTTTTGTACATGCTAATGATAGTTAAGGTTCTTATAGTTGTTATAACTGCATTGTGCATTTGAATTATTACATCATTTAGTTGGATAATGAGATATTTACTGGCAATGGTATGAAAGATTTTGCTGGCCTGTAAATTGTTTATTATAACATGTTCTTATATAAAGTGTTGCCGTTTGCGTCACAGGAGTAGTTAAGTGAAAGAGACTTGCACTGTTACTCCCTCGGCGCGAGGACGGATCATTACAACTTTCCTTCCTTCAGTTATCATTCCAGTGAAAAGTGTCGCAGGGGTAGGAATCTCGCTAGCACAGTTAGTGTTGTTACGTGTTTCGCTTGCAGTGCGTGGCAATAATGACGTCTTGCGAAATCTTGCGAATTCTTGCTTTTTTGCAAGAAAGTTGGATTACGGAGCGCGTGCCAAATAGAGGCGCGGTAGCACAACATCTAAAGATACCAAACCCGCGATTTTGGCGAATTCCCAGATATCAACAATTACTTTCCATTCAGTCCTCAGAATCAAAATAATGCTCTGTAATTCTCGATAACCCTCAAGAGTTTGGAGGAATATTTGAAAACTGCTTACAAAGTCTTGTAAACACGGAGCGTGATCTACGCTTTAAGGTGAGTTACACGACAACTGTGGAGAAAGACCATCACATACATCTACAAATACACACTCACATACATACATACATACATACATACATACGTACACACATACATACACACATACATACATACATACCTACATACATACGCACATACATACATACATACATTCGTACATAACTAAAAACATGCACATGAATACACAACTACATACCACCACATACACATATGTACATATGAATAAAAAATAGTCTGATATGGGGATACTGGATGTAAAATTGCTAAACAGAACACATCTACGTGAAGTTAAATCTATTTCTTATAATTCTTCTAGAGGTTATAAAGGATGATGCAGATTTGGCATCTGCAGGGAGAGAGTTCCATAAATTGGACCCGCTGTAGGAACATGATTTTTCCCAGTTTCGTTTTTGGGTTTAGGAAGATTGAAATTTGATGATAATGAGGACCTAGTATTGTAGCGATTAGTAGTCATCTTAAATTTAGCACTTAAGTACGTTGGGACAAGTCGTTTGAAACATTTGTACATACAACGAGCTGAAAGGAATTGATATCTTGTGTGTATTTTCATTATTCCAGTCTTTTTATGAAGGTTTTCGATGTTAATATCTCTAACACCAGCTCACAGAATAATCCGGGCAGCCCTATTTTGGATAACTTCGACGGTTTTCATATCCTTGTCTGATGCAACGCCCCACACTGGGAGGCAATAATCTAAGTGAGGTTGAATGATAGCATTAAAAGGGTTTTCAGAGTTACTCTGTTCACAAATTTACTGATGCGTTTCAATACGCCAATTTTCTTTGACACCTTTTTCGAGACTTAATCAACGTGGTGAGAGAATTTAAGATTTTGATCATATATCAGTCCAAGATATTCAAAGGAAATCACTTTCTCAGTTGGTCTTCCATCCATACTTAATGACAGGATTTGGTTTCTAAGTCTTCGGGACGTGCCAAATAAAGAGTTTTAGTTCACGTTCAAGCTACCTTGAAACGCCAATTAAGTCCTACTAGCTGGCCAAAATTTGCACATAGGGCAGTTACAACTTTACATCGAATGCGTAATAAAGAGCAGTTCGACCTTCTACTGCTGCATCGCTTCCATCGCTCAAAATGACTCTGCAGATTGAATCTACAGTAAAAACATGCAAAGCCGAAACTTCCTTTCAGGTGGGATAAAGTTGAAAAAAGTTAATATGGTTTAGTTTATCAAATAAAATCTTATTTTGAAATGAAATAGTGGACTTATCGTACTATAAAACATATCGAATTGAGAAAATGCAAGGCATCTAGAATCCTTCACAGCCAAATTCCTAAGTTCTACTCAAATGTTGGTCGTACAACTGAGGTCAGGTGCATAAAAACACTCTTTTTATCGTGAACCAACCTCAGAAGTTTTCAAAAAAGGAAAACATCGAAACTCGACAACTTTCACGCACAAAACAGTGACTAAATATCCACTTCTTTTCCACGAAAACAATTCTCGGTGTCTCACCAGGCCATGGTGTTGCACCTCGCTCTAAGTTGCCTCCAGTGTCCATTAATTTCACAAAAAAATCATAATAGCGGCAAGGCAAAGTAACTTCATATTGGATTCTAGTATTGGACAAAAATGCTATTTAATCAATACAAAGGTTTGATTTAACGACGAGAAGTTCGTCCAAGTGTGGTAGGGTCTAATGGAGTTCTGTCGAAGCCTAGTTTATTTAGAAAACTACTGTACTGACGATTGGGAGCAAATGCACCTAAGTGGTAACCAAATATTGGTGTAAATTGTGGATTTAAAATGTTACCTCTAGGCCAATTATAAACGTAAAGAACGACACGCTAATGTTTGTGTTATAATTCTATATTATACAAGCAGTCCTGCGCCTAATGTGACATGTAAGACTGACCAGTGACCATCATGATTATTACTTAGTAAAAGCATTGATCGTGTATAGCACAGGCTGACGAATTTCCCAATGACTCATAGCCACACGTTTGATTACAGTGAGTTGTGTCAGTGGTAATCGAGGAGCAGATAAACTCAAGGGCCTGTGGTGCACAGTGTGAAACAGAAAGACAATCAATAGGATACAGTAAAATACATATTATTAAGAGCTGTGTAAAGACAATATAAGTTAAAACTAACAGTTGGGCGTGAAATCGAATTAACTGGACCTGAAACAAATATTGTGCATGGCGTTTTTAAGCAATATCGTTGAGAATCCCTAAATCAAAAGTCAGTAGCAGGCGGACTAGCTGTCTATTCTGTGTTTAGTTCTGTAGAGCTGTGGCCTTCGGAAGGGCAAAATTAATGACATTTTACTGGTCGTTGTCACCTCCTAAAGAAGCATTTTGCCACCGCTAAGCTATCAACGTTGAATTCTTAACCAAAGCATTTCGGGGTTTGAAAGCATTGCAAGACTAATTTTTGAATCATTGACTCCAATTACAGGCAATGCAGACATGAGCCATATTGGAATTCACAATTTTAGAGTAAGCCAAGGCCAATAAAGTTTGATAACTTTTCTTGGGTAGCTAATTGTTTCTGAAATCCTTTCAGGGTAAGCAAATTGTGAGAACAATTTTATGAAAGTGAAAGGCCTAATTCGATTTTCATTTTTAGCCAGCTTTAGTAATAGTAAATCCCAGGAATCATTTGCATAGATAAAAGCTTATGGCCATTCATGGAATCATGCGTTTCTTAGTTTTTGCGGATTCTGTACATTTTTCTTAAAGTTGCAGTCTTTCAAAACTTAAGGCTTGAGGCTACTTTAGATGCACGATTTTGTTGAAAAAAATTAAACTACCTTAAAGGCATCAAATGTTCAGTTAACAGTTCAAATGACCCCAACACTATTCCATACAATGTACATGGCTTCAGAACAGCTTCAAGAGAGTCAAAATGAAGTTGCAACACAACACAGACCCACAAAGCAATGTTCAATTTGTTCAATGTGCTAATCAGTGCACAGTTCAAATATCAGCGTACTTGAACACCTTCACCTTACCACTAGAGTCCTCCAACACGGCCACTTCACCAGGACCAGTAACAGCAAGGTCAGTAGGACAGCTGACGTCATCAAATGTAATGAGCACACGTGGGTGCTCTGACTGATCTGACATTAACACAACCTGGTTATTATTGTAGTCAGCAACAAGAATGTGTCCCCACTCATCAACACATACACCCCATGGATATGCACTCAGTCCTTCACTGAATGTTTTTACTATGACTGACTGTTTGTAGTCAATAACGTGTACACAACCTTGACCATGATCACTCACCACCAGATGTCCCTCTTTGTCTACACACACATACAATGGTGAGAATGCACTCAGTCCAAGTGACACCTTAGTGATCACTTTATTAATGTTACATTCAAAGTCAGCAATAAGAAGTCGTCCACAACCACCACGATCTGTCACAATAATCTGGTCATCATGACATGTGATACCACTCTCACCACTACACACATTGGGTGTGACCTTCATCACCTGACCCTTACTATTGTACCTCACCACACCACCAATACTACTATATGTAACAAATATATCACCCCCATCAGTACATGTTACACTCCTCGGGTACTGTAGGTTATGTTGACCACGACCCATCTGAAACACTAAACTACCACTAGACCTGTCAAAGACTTTAACTTGATGACTATTGAAAAATGTAGCAATCAACCAATCATCATTCAGTGTCAGGCCACAACGGAGATCATTGTACTCCCCTACATTCTGCGAGTTGAGCATATCGTAACTGTGCACTAGTGCCACTTTCTCCCTTATAACAGGCTGATGACGTATCTCTGACACCCACAATGCAACACGCTCTTTCTCATGCTCTGTCAATGTCTTTCTTGTCAAATCAGGGATTGCCAAAGTGCTCGGATGCTGTCTGAACACTGGTTTGATCACATCTTTTTCCATCTTCCGAATGTCTAGGTTATCGAGTCGCGCTTTAATGTCCTGAAATTGTTGCAGTTTTTCAACATCCTGTGCAGAGTCGAGGATTTTCTGGCAATATTTCAAAGTGCTACTTATGTTCACTCTGCTGAACTCAGCTTCATTGTACGCCATCTCAGCTTGTTTGCGGGCTTTTGCGATCTCCACTTTCAGTTCCTCAATTGACTGATTCATCTTTGATTCAATTTCAACCAAAATGTCCTCTTTAAATGTGTTGTACACTTGTTGTATTTCGTTAATCAACCGTTCTTCCTCTTCAACAAGATTGTCTAAAACTTTCTTCCGTTCTGCAGACAACATAATGGAATGATCTGAAGCCACTGTCCAGGGCTTCAGTAAACCTTTCATGACTTCACCAGCTTCCTCCGCAGCTTCTTCTAGATTTTTCAACTCGTGTTGTTTATGTTCAAGCATTGCGCACAAGAGACAAAGAGGTTTTACGCAATTTTTGCAGTAAATCTCCAACGTCTTCTTGGCGTGTTTTGAGCAGTGAATTTGCTGAAACTGGCGAATTTCCTCCAAGTGCTGACCGCTCCTGACTTCCTCCAAACTGACCACATGGTGTTCGACAGTCAGTTTAGTTAAACAATGAATATCCGCACATCGTTGACACAGGTGGTCCCTACACTGAATGCACATAGAGGTAGCCGAGTTGTCGGCGCCTTGAAGCTTACAAAAGTCACATTTGACTTCGGACACTACTGGGAATAACTCACTAATCTGTATCAGGTAGAAGTTAGGTTTGAACCCTGTCACGCCATCTGGTGGAACCTTGAACAACAATGTGCACACTGGACAAGGGAAGGAGCCGTCTTTTTGTTTTTCGTCCATGTGTTGCCCAATGCATTTTCCACAGAACGAGTGGAGGCATGGTAAACAGCGTGGATCTGTGATACGTTCCAGACAAATTGGACACTCTAGTGTTCGCTGAAAGTTTTCTTCGTCAGAGCATTCAGCCATTGTCTGTAATAAAAAATCAAAGAAATTTGAAAAAATAAAATAAAACCAGGAAGTTGGTTTGCATGCTTTTTTAATACATTTCCTTGATCGTGCAGCATTATGCGTAAATAGTGGATTCCACATATTATTATGTAACGATGGATCAATCCAGATAACAAAATATCAGATTTCAAACACCACCAATTACTATTTTGTTCTCTGAATGGCTAAAACACCATCAGATTGTTTTTAAAGTTATGTAAGACCCTGGAAAAGCGCCCAAATTTAGCCAACTTCATAACACAATCTTGATTCATAACTTTCAGACACAATACTATATGCACTGTTAACCAAAACAATGTTAGAAATTGAGGGTTCATCAAAAATAGCACTTCTATGATTGTCACTAACAAATTTATGAAAAAAAAATATTTGTGGTTACTTTAATTTAGTTCAATCCATAAGCACCAGAAGACCCCTAAAGCAAAAGAATTAATTTTAGAACCATTTTGATTTTAAAAAATTGTTTCAACTAATTACATGGAGGCATAAAAGTTAAACAATCCCGATAGAACCAACAATAATAGACTTTTTCCCCGCTTCTAATAACCTTAGCCACACTGTCAGTGACCTAATTATTCAAAGTCGTTATTTCTCCGACTGTAAGGTGTTCCACTGTGTGTCAAATTAAAATTTAGAGAATCTACTTCGGGAAAGTATCTGTGGAATTTCAACAACAGTTTGTAAGATGACACGAAATGCGTTAAACAAATTAGAAGCAAAATAAATTGGAAAATTCATTTATGATGAGGATACAGAGGAAGGCATGCAAAATAATGAGATCCAATTTAGAATTGATGATAACATTATCTTCAGATGTATTATTTAAGAGAACAGATAATTGCTTCATCAATGAATAAAAAGAATTTTCGAGTCTCAGACAGAACAGAAACAAAACTTGAAGTAATATTGTATTTGGAAAACTTTCCTTTTCTTGATAAATATGATTCAGAAACTTTGTAAAGCAAATGAACCGACTTGTTAAATATAAGAAAAGAAAAGAAAAAGTGGTCAAATTATTCACTAAAAGGCAAACTTGGTTGAAAACAAAGAGCACTCAACAAAATACTTCAGTAATCTAGAACATGGACCTTGTTACAAATCAATAAACTTGTTTATAGCACCGAATTACATTCCGAACATGTACATCTGTCACACTCATTGAACTTACATGTAGCAGTCTTACAAAATGACTTCAAGATATCAAAAATGTGTGTGATGTGCTTCACAAAAAATCCACTATCAGCATAAAAAACAAACCTTTTCTACAATTCACAGAAAATTAGTTGTCCAATTTTTATTCAAACTGGAAATTCAAATTCTCTGCACATGTCTGCCAATGTCCTCATCAAACGAAAAGAAAAAAATTGACATGTCATGCATTGAAAGACACCAATCATTGGTGTCATTGTTGATGAAACCTTACACTTAATGAATTTATTACTTTTTAGTCAAAAACAATGTAAATCACAATTAACCAAAATGTTGGTCTCAATGTGGATTGCCCTTGGCATTCGCTGGATCATCATGTACCAGTATGTCTGAGCCCATAGAAATGTTTACGAGTGGAAAATTCGTTTTCAACCCTGCTTGTGTAAAATTTAGGTGGACAACGCAGTTTCACATCCATGCTGTACCTGTCTAAGGTTGTCATAGACTTTTGACAGTGTTTCAGAAAGAATTACAAGCAGCTTTCAGCTGTCATACAACTATAGAGTTGTGTATAGTGATCTCAATAGTAGCTCAGGTGAACAAGTGGAGTTGAGCCTACAGTCCCATCATTCAAAAAGACAATCTCAATATAACAAAGAATTGCTCCTCAAGAATTTCATGTACTGTATACACTTATGTATGTACAATCTGCATTTCGAAGTAAAAGATAAGAATAAATGCTATAGAAATATGCCCTCGCATCTGAAAGGAATCGAAAGCAGTAAATGTAGTTCTGTGCCTAATGGAGACAATCTCCAAGGTGCAGTGAAAAACTTCTGCGGTCCGTCATGACCATAGTTTCACGAGCATAAGACGTGCGCCTTCATTAGGATGTGTGCACCAGTAAATATTAACATAGAAGTCACCAAAAACAACAAGTGAAGAAATTAATCTCTTAAGTAACTCAGATATGTATGCCACATATCTGGTCAACACTGCTACTGTATTGTCGATGCACGTCTCTCTATTCCTGCTAGGGTTCAGTTTTCGGTTTTACCCAGTGTTCAGGTGCTGACCGGGAAGTTCAAGTTGGTCTGTGATGATGTACGGATGTGAGTGGAGATTGTTACAATAAAACACTGGTAAACTGTTAGCTAGACACTGGTGCTGAACATTCTAAAGTTCATATGTCTTCAAACTACTGAGCAAGTGGTTTGTTGATGTGGTGAGCGCATTCAACTGTGAAGACAGCTACGTCTGCTCTTGTGCGTGGAACTCGTCTGCAACATTTAGCGGGAAGCTGTGGACAATGTGGGGGCAACTAGGTGATGACGGCGACTCGAGATACCACAAGCTCAAGTGATGGTGTTGGCGTTCGTCCCAGTCTTTGTCCTTGTGCTATATTTTGTATAACTTGTCAAGTGTTTGTAAACGTTAATAGATGTAAATATTGTACGAAATCACTAGAGGAGTAGTTATATTCGTTTACATTACCGTAACAACACTTATTTAAGCATGCAGGTTTAAGAAGACGAATGTGTAGCCTCTCTAACCCTCTCATTAAGAAAACACGCCGTATGGACGCAGGAGTACATGCATTATGAGATTGAAGAGCTTGAACATTAGCTAGTTTAATCACCATATATTTAAGACCTCTATTCATATCCTAATACGGAGGCTCTTAATAAAAACAGCAACAGAAAATCAACCGCTCCATTTATAGTCAGGTGCAGAATTTGTTGGCGGGAAATTCTGAACAATGAACATGACAGGCGTGAGCTGTGAGTCGCGGCACGCTTATGCTAGTTAGGTACAGCCAGATGTCAAAGAGGAAAATCGTTTTAATGGTAGTCAAATTAAATGAGAATTTTTGATTTGAATGTGAACGCTATCACAACATGTTTTGTCCAACTAATGGCCCTGCATTAACTTAAGCCCGCAAAGTATCTAATAAAATTCATTTAGGAACGGTTGTAACATCACAGTTAAGCTGTTCAAAAAACAACTGCTGCAATGTATCATTTGCACATAACAAAGCATGGCCTCAGGTCAGTTTCATGTTCCACTCAAACTCAGGCTGGGTGAGAAGGCAAAATATCACAAGAAAAGATAATAGTTTCTATGAATTACATGCACAATTTAATTGACTGGCCTGCTGACCTAAATATTTTTCAAAGAAATCTTTCTGGGAGACACCAGACCATCAGAGATGGAATTCAAAAACTAACTTCAATCAATGTTCCTTGCCAATAAAATGCATCGTATAAAAATTACAGAACACGAAAACAGAAGGAACTTATCAAATTTAAGAAAGTTGTTTCTTAACTAAGTACTCCACGGTCCACCGTTCAAGAAACAAGAGATTTATCATGTATACACTGTTCAAGAGATTTATTAGATCCGCTCAAGGATCAAGGATTACTCCTAGATTGAACGGTTAGACGTCGAAAACGAAGCACTTTTATCACGTTGCAGGTAAACTATATTATTGCTTCACTCGACTCAGTCAAATCTCCTTATGTTCTCACGACTAAAAAGGTAGGCTACATTTAAAACCTTTTTCGAAGAAATCTTGCGAGACATCCACCAATCAAAATATCAATGGTCACATAATATACATAAAGAAAAAAAACATTAAACAAGTATCGCTCTACATTGCTGAAATGAAATCCACCTTACCCCAACTCCGGAACACAAAAACTGAGAGTAATCGTCAAAATTAGTAGTTATTTCTCAATAAACTCCAACATCATTCCACGGTCGCCGCCCTCTCGGCTTCTCTTCCAAGAAAAATGGGTCATGTGTTGAAAACTGCGCCATCAAGCGGTAACTTTCAAAAGTGCGTTAGCGGTGCGCTTTTGACACGCTAACGTTAGAACCAGTGACTATGAAACCTGGGCCTGTCTGATGTATATTTGAGCAGGATCGTAAGTTGAGGGGAGCCGGGTACTTGCGAGGGTTTGGGATTCACCGTCGAGGTTGGCAGCGGTCCACTAAAAAAATATAGCGAAACGAGGAGAAGAAAGAAAATTCAAGAGAACACTTTTTGTCAACTACCCGGCAGCGCTTGTCATAGGTGTACCGATTTTTTGCAGTATGCTGAGATCGTCTTGATCATAACTCTATTTGCCGGTGGAAAGTAAAGCATATCTTTGCGGAATATAATTATTCACTGGATTTTTAAACTCAAAAAGACGATTATACTCAGTGGAATTCAAAACTAGGCCTATATGTGGCAGGAACACCTTCTTTCTGGTGAAAATTGAGAACCTGACAGACAGCAATCAATTGCTACTCATCCTGTTTTTGAAAGTATAATTCCTTTTATTTTTATGCAGGGCCTAGCCCCTGAAGTGGGCTCATTGATGGCAATCGAACTAGTGTGTTTTATTGGTATCATTTAGGGCAGCTCACGGGATAATAATGGAAACGATTGCCTGAATTGCCCCTTTGCCCTCTATCAATGCGACAAAAACTGCTCACGAGAGAAGAAGATGAGATTCCAAATTCATCTAAAAACAAGGACTACAAAAATTCGTGCAAAGCAGAAGAGCACAAAGGCATTTGGTCAAAATGGATCTATTGAAAAATAAAACAGGATTTCATAACACCATAAAATGTCGAACATCGTACGGTTACTATGAGTTGTTAGTAAGAAACTCGCGAGTATGTCGAACATATTATCGGTGGTACGATTTTTGTGATGATCGTGTACAGCATGCATGTACAGAATACGTGTACATATACACAAAGATTTCAGTTATTTCTGGAGTTCAAAATAGTTCAGCCGTAAACGTAAAAGTCACATTCGGAACGAGTCAATAAACACGTTAACGTGAATAAGTTTGGAAGTCGGTCTTCAAAAATTTTCTCAAACACACAAGTACTAGTTTAAATTAAAAAACCAGAGGTCAAAAAGGAATAACGCATTTAAATCAAATTCAACGCGTTGTTCATTAATTTGGGAAAAATTAATGTCGTTGCATATTCTTGGATTTTTTTAGTTTCTAGTAGCGTTGCGTAAAAACGTTTTCGATATCCCGGCAAAAGAGAATCGTTTGTTTGCCATTCCCGTGCATACAGAGCACGTGACGGCTCGCGAATCAATTTTCAATTCAACTTATTACAGGGAGACATATCGATGAGAATAAGAGAAACATTAACAGTGTATGACTTGATGCAGTACACAGAGGAAATTAATATTCCAGATTTTCTTTTACTAGTCGACTTTGAGAAGCCATTTGTCTCCATTTCGTAGAGTTTCTGATACAAAACACATATCTTAACTGTAGTGAAAATGTTGTTGACTCGGTTCGTCTTTTAAACAGAGGTTCTCGCCTCTCTGTTATTCAACACAATTTCACTTCAGACTATTTTGAAATTGGTCGTGGGTTCTGACAGGGTGACCCGATCTCGCCTATCTCTTTATTTTATGTGCAGAGATTATGACAATGATGGTGATAGGGAAATCATTGGTATTGGGAATAGATCCCATAAAATTATGCAATATGAAGCTGACCCGGGCTTAGCTGTTGATGGTTGCAATAATTCTTCGACAGAATCCTTTAGTCTGGCTTAGAAACACAACATATCAACGGAGTGTATTCGGACTGGGGCCATATTAAACTATGCCTGTAAGAAATCGGATTGGAGACAAAATTACTGCACTAGGTATTAAATTACTACTAAGCTGCCTGAAATGATCACCATAACTTTTGAAGACAACATCAAATACATTCAAGACAGTCTCAGTTCATGGTCCAAAAGGGTTTTAACTCCACAATGATTACATCATTTTGTTCTCTTTAAATTTGTTCACCTGTTTATTGCGTTACCGTCCCCACGACACGCTTAAAAGGTTTGAAAAAAAACTGCTTTATAATTTTGTTTAGAATGGGAAAATTGATAAATCGGTCAAAACACTTTTGTTCAATATTTTAGTTTTGAAGGTTGCAAGGTGATGCATACTCATTCACTATAACTTTGTTGGTTTGGAAAGATGATCATAACTTGCGATGACTTTTCGTGGTTGAATATCTTGTCTCAAAACGCCTATTCCACAGTCCATCGTAATTATTTTAAATTAACAATGTCTTTTATGAGATTTGGTCTAAGAAATGGCTTATCTTGTTTTGGAAAGAAATAATTTGTAATCTTTGTTGATGAGGTGAACACGCTTTTTTCGAACATGATCAGCCACGCGGAAAGTTGTTGATTTAAAAGTGAGACGGGACTATTTTTTGAGAAATAACCAGTTTTGATAAGTTTGGTAAAACAGCAAATAAATAATTTTGTAGAATAAAACAGGGTTGAACTTGCACAATGAGATTGATTGTTATTATTATTATTTTACAGGATTGAATTGATTAAATAGCATTGAATTTACAAAATGGAGTTTTTATTTTAATTGTTTGCACATTCGATGTGTCATGCTTACCACCGTACAACAAATCTCAACTGAACTGTTCCAAATTATTGCATGTTTGAAACAGAACAGCCGATTTCATAAAGGTGTTTAAAGTTAAACCTGGTTAAACTGGACTTAGACCAGGGCCCGATCTCCAATCTCTTTACTCGAAATGGAACTCGAAATTAGGTTTGGCATTTTCTACTCTACTTTTGTGCGAACTCAAGATAAGTGTCTATTATTCTATGCTCGAGTACACAATAACTTACGTGAATAATTTATTGCCCTTAGTTCACAGTTTGTAAACCCAATATTAAAGCAATAAGTTCGAGTTTGAACTCGAAATTTCGAGTTTTTACTCGAGTTTGTAGCACGAATATAAGGGTCTTCAAGGGCAAACTTGAACAAGAAACTCCTATGCATAAACTATAATGTATTCGAGCACAATCTGATAACCAATTATCTTAAGTTTGCACAAAAGGAGCAGAGAAATTGCCAAAAATAGTTTCGAGTTCGTTTCGAGTACAAAGATTAGGGACCGGGCCCTGGTTTAAAGATAGTCTGCATTTCATAAAGGTGGCTTAACTTTTAGACCAGTGGTCTAGTAAAACCTGGTTTAACTCCAGTTTAGACCTGGTCTAAGTCAGTTTTCGTTTCACCAACGAGGTCTATATTTCTTAGACCTGTATTAAAACCTTAAACCAGGTTTAACTTGAGACTTGGTCAGACCCAGGTTTAATACTGTAAACTATAACAGACTTTCACGATATGGGTGCAACTGAATGATGCCACAGTGTGCAATAACGACGTAGCGTTAGAGCGAGAACGAATTATTTCCAATGTTCAATGAGTTTTACAATGACATAAGATCACGTACAGTAACAGGGGCGGATCCGGGATTTTTAAAGGAGGGGGGTCAGATCAAGGATTTTTAAAGGGGGGTCCAAGTCAAAAATTTGAAAGTATAGATTTGATATCATAGGAATCAAGGGGAAAAGGAGGATTCGGACCCCTTAACAGCCTGGATCCGTCTATGAATAGACCAGTACGTGTTGCAGGGTGTCCTTCGCTTATTTCCTCAGCCTACGACTGGACGAGCAGGGCGTCATCGTCGTACTAGCGCAAAGGGTTTGACTGAAGACGGCACCTTCTGATTCTTCTGAGTTCCACCTCCATTGGTCCCAAATTGAGGTCCTGCCCCCCCCCC
>NMRA01000078.1:706276-735034 GCA_002633005.1 Phoronis australis
CGCCCGTCCACTCCAAACCCACACAAATTTGGCTGCAGAGCGGTAGTATTTGTCGCCGCGCTTAACAACAACACGAGCCGCCATTGAAAATCGGACCACGCTTTACCCAGATGCCCCAGCAATGTTGACAATTTACGTTCCTCCGAAAAAAAGACTTCCGCTTTCCGAGGTGAACGTCGTCTGCAACGCCGCGGTAAGAAAGGAATTTGCCGCGGAAATTTCATATCAAATCCGATTTTTTTTACGCGGAAATATAAAAAAAGCGGAAAGCACATTTCAAAAAAGCGGAAATCTGCGTTTCCGCGGAAAATTCCAAGCCCTGATAGATACACTCCTAGCAAGAAATCATGTTTAAAGCCAATCTTCAACGGTAACACATGTACATGGGGTTCCTACAGTATGTTAAGAGCATCCCTCTGAGCCCGCTAGTGCCATAAATTGCCAAATGTAACGAACTGTCAGGCGCATTAGCTTGCTTTTGTCTACCTTCACCACGACAATCACCTTTTAATTCAAACAGCTACGAATAACACCCGCACGCAATGGTGTTCTATTCAGGCACCTATTCAATACAGAATTTTGTTGTTTGTGCTGGGATCTCACGGTGACGCAACAGGGCCAGAAATGGCAGCTTCACTTATCATTTGACGGGCTAACATTTGCGTGATTGAACTCGCGTTTTCTTATTTTACTAAGGCTTTGCTAGGACTTTCTGGTTAGCCCAATACATCTAAAATAACAAATTTCCATTGAAGTTAGTATTTTATGGTCTAGGAAGAGCATGGACACTTAATTCACCAAGCTTGAATAAACCTTACTGAGTACCATTAGCTTAAAGTACACAAGTTTATTTTAAGCTAAGCCAATACTATTTAAGATAAGTCAATACTATTAAGATAGGCCTATATTATTTAAGATAGTCCAATATCATTTAAGATCTATCAATATTACTTAAGTTAGGCCAATACTACATATGATAGGCCAATATTGATAGGTCAATATTACTAAAGATAGGCCAATATTATTCAAGGTAGACCAATATATTATTTAAGGTAGAACAACATTACTTAAGCTAGGCCAATATTACTCAAGCCTGGTCAATATAACTTAAGATGGGCCAATACTATTTAAGATAAGCCAATACTATTAAGATAGGCCTATATTATTTATGCTTGGCCAATATTATCTATTCTCGGCCAATATCATAAACTTTCTGAAATACCTTATTCAAATTTTCACACCAAGCTCAAACAACGTTGCTCCCAATAATCCAGACGTCTTTTGGTTTAGCATATTGAAGTGTATTGTGCAATAAATACAAGTTCATTTTGACCATTTTATCAACAAGATTAAAAATTACAAGAAAAGTTTACCTTATAGTTGGCATGATTAGCACTGTTTAGCTGTCACCAAACATTTGACAAAATTTGGCATACTGATGCAGCAATGTAGCAAGCATTTATACTTGAAAAGCATCAATATCAGCAATCCTTTTCGTCTTTGAAAATGGACATTAAAGCGCGTTTCAAACTTTCGAGGGCTGGCAAGGGTAAAGTCTTTTATTCAGCATTTTAACTAATCCAGAAATAATGAACATTAGCCAACATCGGGCAAACAAAGAAAAAATCCTTACATCATCCTCTGACTTGGAACCAGGCTTCCTCACAACAATTCTGACACTGTGTTTTTCCTGCAAATAAAAAAGAAGTTAAAATTCCAGACACGGATTTGTTGTTTAAACATCTCGTGTTGCTACACAAGATAGTTTGAGCACATTCACTGTCTTGGCATTTTCCACACTAAAGATAGGCACTTTAAACAATCAGCGGATTTTGACAAAAAATTCATAAGCCATAATTATTGGATCAATTAACAGCACCTATGGATCTGCAAGTTGTGCAAGTCTGCAAAGCACTTGAAGCAGACTGACTTTCAGCGTGACAAACTGCCCAACACAGCATGCATGCTGCCCAATGTTTTACACACATGCCTACCATCAGAAAAGAAAGACTTGTAAAACAAGTCAAACATTATGAAATGGTGAGCAAAATAATGATCAGCAAGTCTCAGATTAATTAATGTTAAAGTCAATGTTCTGACGCCAATCCGATGAGTTTCCTAATGAAAAATGGTCACATCGGACAACAGGGGCCATGACCAGGAAGTGACTACCAATATGGACCGTGTCGTGTGCCCACATGAAATCAAAATTCCTCTACCCAGGTCATCTCAATCTCACAACATCAGTGGACCACAGAGTGAAATCGTTTGATACTGATACTGGTCAGCAGTTCCTTGATGACCAGCAGATTGCCACCTGCTTCCAAATATGGCCACTACATCCAATCCAAAAAAAATCACCCAGTCCTGCTTGCCCATCAGGATAGAGCTCAAATCTGCAGGAGGCACCACCCAACATAACACCTCAGCAGAAACACTGCTTATACTAACATGCTCTTTGCTGACAGTGGGCGCCACTTTAGGAGGCACAGGAGTGGTCTGTATTGTGGTGACCTTCAGTGTAGGGGAGCTGGTGTCTGCAAAACGGAATGAGAACTGATTCAATGGAACATTACAACAACCAGACGAGGTCCTACACTACACAGAATGCAAGACAGTTTTTGCCTAGTGTTTTTCGTAGTGACAATTGCTCGCATTTCAACAGGAATGCACAACTCACGAAATTCGCTGAAGTGGCAACACGGATAGAATTAACCAGAAGCCCATCAAAATGCCGAAAATCAGGTACGTGTGGAATTTCAAGCAAACACATGTTCATAATTGCTGACAAACTGCTGCTTTGACTTACTGAGTAGTCTATTATCCCAGTAGATATACTTTAGGAATACCGAATGGCTTCAGCTGTTTGGTTTAAGCAGGTGATGCAGTCGCTTTCAACAATAAAAAAACGGTAATTAAATTAATTAAATTAATGTATCTACTGCGTGCATGCAATGTTGTTGAAAGCTGGGTGAAAAGTAGTCCACCAAAGAGGAGCCATGATTGCATTTCACTTATTCAAGCTCTACATATGCAGGACTTTATTCACGTCATTTTCTGTATCTCAGCTTGTGGTTTTGGGTAAATGTATTTCTAAATGTAACTCAATATTTGGTACATTGCAGTTAGAACACAATATGGCGGGACAGAAAATTTTGTATATTACGAAAGTTTTGTACAAGAGTAAACAGGAAGACAATTTTGCTTGATTGGCTGTCAGCAACAAACACAAGATTAAATTTTGAACATTTTTGGCAATACAGGGAGTGTTTGAAAATTAAAAAATGGCAATTTCTGTTAAACTTTAAGGACGTTTCATCGTACTCAACATTTAAGTATGCCACTGTGTCCCTATAAGCTTCCTGTAGTCATCAAGAGACTTCAGACATCAACCACAAGGAAGCACTCTACATACAACTCTTTACTGTTACGAGATTACAAAAGCATCTGTCCTTGACCCTATTTTAATTCAGGTGTGTATGTGATGGGCAATTTCTATCATTTACAGACATTTCGCAGCATTGGGACAGTTTTGTATGAGGCATTTGAATAGAGGAAATTAGACAGCAGGACAATAGAAAAGTTATACGAATTGCTCGACAACCTCACTGCAATAGATCATCACTCAATACAGGTCAGTGTTACTCTCTATCTCCACCTAGTGACAAAGTGGATTTCATCACAATGCTGCTATATTGGAAAATGGCTATTGGCATTTGTAAGCTCCCCCCCCCTCCTTTACTGTCACACACAGCACAGATCAGCCAATACCTTGTTGTGTAGATAGTCTGACATCTTGCTGTGTTGTTGGACCCTCAGTAGTAACCATGGTGTCCTCAACTGCCTGAAATATGGCGATATAAACTGGTATAAATAAGAAAGGCAAGTCTGCTGCATAGACTCATCATCAAGTCTGCAGTCACTCATGAGACACTTGCAGCAGGGGGTCTTCCTTTACACAAGAGGGAGTGAGTTAAGTTTCAGTGATTACAAATTCCTACGCCTGCAATCCAACACTTATTGCATGATCACTGGCAGTGGAAGCCATCTTGTTAGTACTACGAGAACGTCAGCAACACGTCACATACTTTTGATTTTCAAGGCAAAAACAGCTTCACTACCATTGAACTGGACATAAGAATGTCTGCCAAAAATTCAAATGTTGGGTTAAAAACATCTAAAAATGGTGCGATTTGCCTTCAAATGCGAAAATACCGTCACAATAAAACCAGATATCCTTCCATCACAAAAAATGTTCGACATAGCCCTTACAAAAATGAACTTGAGTTTTTCGCTGAAAACTTAAGTGTTTGGAAAATAATTAAGTTTTAGAGGAAAAACTTAAGTTCTTCTGAAAAACTTAAGTATTTCAGCACAATGTTAAGTTTTTCAGAGAACTTAGGGTTTTCAGAAATCTTAAGCTTTTTCAGATGTAAAACTTAAGTTTTCACAAATAAACTTAAGTTTCAAGTAATAACTTAAGTTTTCATGAAAACTTAAGTTTATCACAAAACTTAAGTTTTTGAAAACCTTAAGTTTTTAGAACTTATGTTTTTGAAAACTTAAGTTATGAAATCTTAAGTTCGTTTCAAAAAACTTGTTCCAAAATACTTAAGTTTTGGCCAAAAACTTAAGTTTTCGTGCATGAAAACTTAAGATCTTCAGATCAAGTTTTTCAATGAAAACTTAAAGGCTAATGCCACCCGATTTAATTAGTCTTTTTTACCGTCTTAATCGGTCTGGGGCCACATCGGCTCGTACACGGTCGACCTTACCTTGCCGAGAGGTGTCGCGTTAGCCTGTGAGGAAGGTGAGAAAGTCCGCAGCGACGTCAGTGGTTCGTATGCAGAGTGAATTCCGCCATGGTGTGGTGTGTCGTTCCTGCCTGTTCGAACTATGAAGCGGCGAGGAAAGCGGGTACATCGTTTTTTCGATTTCCTCGAGAGCCCGAAATGTTTCGGAAGTGGCTCGCGGCAATGAAAAATGACAAGTACGGAGTTCATACCAAGTACGAGGCCGTGAAACATCTCCGTGTCTGTGTCCGACATTTCGTGGACAGTGATTTCACTGACGAATTCCGGCTTGCCAAACAGCTCATGCCAGGGCAGAAAAAGCAACCGAGGCTGAAGTCAGATGCTGTGCCTATTGTGTTTGCGTTCGGCAGGCAGGAAGCAAAGAAACGTGGATCAGTTGTTTCCATTATGGTGCAGTTAGCGCACTGACACCATGAGACGGTTTTCGGAACTATCCATCTGCTCCATTGTTTGTGCACGTTCACGGCGCCTCTCTAATACTTCTTGATCAGTGTACTCTAGCTGGTTCGAACTGATATCCTGAGAAAACTAACGATCTACCTGGGAAGTCTTCGTCAGATGAGTACTCCTCCAAGTCGGGACTGCGAGTTGCCATGTTGACGTTTATTACTAAGCGTTCTGTTTCAAAATGAATTATTCTCACCCTAACCAATACTTGTATATAAAACTGAAAGAAAGTGTGTCCCATTAGATGCAATTTGTAATGCCTTTGGAGTGTTCGTGAGTGCAAAAGATTTGAGAAGCCAGCAGTGAATAAATCACTGCGTTACCGGCTTTAGGTGCAATAAAACTAATTTGACCGGACACCGAGGCCGTGTGAGCGAAAGCTAATTCAGTGTTTGCTGACAGAATCTGTTGTGAAACAAGAACTCGATATTCCATCCCACGGCCAGGTGTTAGGGGAATCTTTAGTTACTTATACATTATTCAAATAATGATTGTCAATGTACAACTTCTGCCCTGGCGGTTCTGTGGCCAAACGGGAACCTNATTTCTGTTCAATTTTAAGGATGTTTCATTGTACTCAACATTTAAGTATGCCACTGTGTCCCTATAAGCTTCCTGTAGTCATCAAGAGACTTCAGACATCAACCACAGGGAAGCACTCTACATACAACTCTTTACTGTTACGAGATTACAAAAGCATCTGTCCTTGACCCTATTTTAATTCAGGTGTGTATGTGATGGGCAATTTCTATCATTTACAGACATTTCGCAGCATTGGGACAGTTTTGTATGAGGCATTTGAATAGAGGAAATTAGACAGCAGGACAATAGAAAAGTTATACGAATTGCTCGACAACCTCACTGCAATAGATCATCACTCAATACAGGTCAGTGTTACTCTCTATCTCCACCTAGTGACAAAGTGGATTTCATCACAATGCTGCTATATTGGAAAATGGCTATTGGCATTTGTAAGCTCCCCCCCCCTCCTTTACTGTCACACACAGCACAGATCAGCCAATACCTTGTTGTGTAGATAGTCTGACATCTTGCTGTGTTGTTGGACCCTCAGTAGTAACCATGGTGTCCTCAACTGCCTGAAATATGGCGATATAAACTGGTATAAATAAGAAAGGCAAGTCTGCTGCATAGACTCATCATCAAGTCTGCAGTCACTCATGAGACACTTGCAGCAGGGGGTCTTCCTTGACACAAGAGGGAGTGAGTTAAGTTTCAGTGATTACAAATTCGTACGCCTGCAATCCAACACTTATTGCATGATCACTGGCAGTGGAAGCCATCTTGTTAGTACTACGAGAACGTCAGCAACACGTCACATACTTTTGATTTTCAAGGCAAAAACAGCTTCACTACCATTGAACTGGACTTTCTTTAAAGTGCGCATAAGAATGTCTGCCAAAATTCAAATATTGGGTTAAAAACATCTAAAAATGGTGCGATTTGCCTTCAAATGCAAAAATACCGTCACAATAAAACCAGATATCCTTCCATCACAAAAATGTTCGACATAGCCCTTACAAAAATGAACTTGAGTTTTTCGCTGAAAACTTAAGTTTTTGGAAAATAACTTAAGTTTTAGAGGAAAAACTTAAGTTCTTCTGAAAAACTTAAGTATTTCAGCACAATGTTAAGTTTTTCAGAGAACTTAGGGTTTTCAGAAATCTTAAGCTTTTTCATATGTAAAACTTAGGTTTTCACAAATAAACTTAAGTAATAACTTAAGTTTTCATGAAAACTTAAGTTTTTTGTACTAACAAAACTTAAGTTTTTCTGATAACTTAAGTTTATCACAAAACTTAAGTTTTTGAAAACTTAAATTATGAAATCTTAAATTCGTTTCAAAAAACTTGTTCCAAAATACTTAAGTTTTGGCCAAAAACTTAAAACTTTTGTAAGGGAACTGCCCACTTTTATGAAAGTGGTTTCAAATTTTTCCTTTATCAATTATTTCAGGGCTTCAAAATTGGCAGATTATTAGTTCGAGACTAGGCTCTTTGAGTCTCACCGTATGCCGAGGATTAATTTCAATAACGACCAATTGACAGTCTTTTGCAAACACATAAATTATTTCTCATCCGAGCAAAAAGATATTAGACCAACTTTACTGTCACAGTGGTCAGTAGTAATCTACTGAATCAAAAAGTTTACTCCTGACATAACGCAGGTATATACCCACTTTGAAAGAAGACATACCGGAGTGGTTTCCATAACCTTGATAGTAGATGTTAATTCAGGAACAGCAGTCACAGCAACAGTTGTCTCGGCAACAGTTGTCTCAGCAGTAGTTATCTCTTCAATAGTAGTCATAGCAATCACTTTTGAAGCAGTAGTCGTATGCGCAACAGTAGTTTCGTCAACAGTCGTCTCTGCATTTGTAGAGGCAACAAGGGTCGCTACCGAAGTAGTAGTAGTTGCAGCAACGGTCGTCTCGGTAACTGTGGTCGGCTCAGCGACTGTGGTTGGGGCAACGGTCATCTCGGCAACTGTGCTTGGGGCAACGGTCGTCTCGGCAACTGTGGTAGGTGCAGCGGATGTCTCGGCAACTGTGGTAGGGGCAGCGGTCGTCTTGGCAACTGTGGTTGGGGCAGGGGTCGTCTCGGCAACTGTGGTTGGAGCAGCGGTCGTCTCGGCAACTGTGGTTGAGGCAGCGATTGTCTCAGCAACTGTGGTTGGAGCAGCAGTTGTTTCGGCAACTGTGGTTGGAGCAGCAGTTGTCTTGGCAACAGTAGTCGCAGCAGCAGTTGTTTCAATGGCAGCAACAGTCGTCTTAGCAACAGTCGTCTTGGCAACAGTTGTCATAACAATAGGTGTTTCAGCAACCGTCGTCGTGGCAATAATTGCAACTGGGGTTGTTGCAGACTGTTCATTTCTTGTAGCAACTACAGAAATACAGAATAACAGACTTAGCAAGATGTCACTGCAGTCAGTGATTAAACATTTCAACAGTTTACGCTTTCCAGTGCTAGGTTTCACAATTAAATGCTTGTTATCCACAACAAATATGATTGACACAAGTTAACTCAAATGCTACCACGTCACGAACCGATAAATGACACACCCAACAACAGGTGGAACTACTGTTCCCTTGATATTGATGGAGTCTAAACAATTCCTAACAAAAATGTCCAACTTGTATTTTTCAAATTTCAAGAGCTTTTAACATTGTTGTGATATCCGAAAATTTTCTTTAAGTGTCTGATGGTAACAACAGAACATAACCTAAGCACAATTTCCATGACACTTTTGCCTTATTTATGAAAGTGACAAATAAAATTTCATTTGACCGCCAAAACGTGCCTTTAACAGTTGATTACAGAAACAGGTGCCACTCAAGTTGAAAATATATATGTATACGAAGTTACTACAGCAACATTGATAGCGCTGCAGCAACAGTTGCTATGGTGACAAAATTTCACCAACGACAGAAGACACTGCTAAGTGGCCGAAAAGTGAGGAACCGGAACTCGTCCCCATGAAAAGCTGGGAGCATTAAAAATTAGCATAAACACATAGCTTGGCTATTCAATGGAAAGATGTAATGAATTGTACACAAAAAATTGACACCGATTCTTATTACACCGATAGCTATTTATTTGAAATGAACATCAGCGTAGCTTTCCTTGTCTTCAATTTTTTTGCTCCTTTGATCAAAATCTAATATTAAGTATTTACAAAGTAAACCAAAGCAATAAGGATAGCAAATAGATGAACTTAGATCAACGGTAGTCAGTTAGACCATGGGATTCTACAAAGCTTGGGATTGAAGTGCCACAGGCAAAGAGTTTTTAGTGGCAAGGACCGCAGAGAAAATTAACAGCCTAGAACTAGATTAGTCAGTCCTGGCAAGGGAGAGGCAGCTAATAAGTCTAGGTCAAAGGTCAGAGTGGCACTTAAAAACCATAATTTAATGCCAATTAAGAGTATCTTTGGTCACATTGGCCTGAAGTATTGCAGGCTACCTGCTGCAGACTCCACTGTTTAACCAGAATGTATTTGACCTTAATTAAAAGACACTACTTCGACAATACTGTATTGATCCAACAGGGACCATTAGGATCACCCAAGTCCATCCTGTTCAAACACAATTAATTCCAAGCAACAGTGACAACAACGCTACAGAAACTTAAGTTAGTTAAACTTAAAAAAGAACACAGATGACAGCTACAACACACCACGGCCGACGTTCTTCAGTTGCTACATTCTCCCTAATACGCATCCGGGTCATACACCCTTTATTTGATCGCTGGAGACAAAAAATGGGGTTGGGAAATGCAAACAATTGCGTTAGAAAATCCAATGCCCCAAACTGTTGTGAAATTAAAACTTCCATCACACAAACGCAGACTAGAACTGCTCCCTGGCACACATTTGACATTCGCTAATTAGGCCGAGACTATTCACATGTTGTATCACCCAATATTCATGGTTATCTTCACCACCCACATTTGATCAACTCCTGTAATACAGCGCCCAATCAAACCCCACTCAGCATCTTATTACCACATCACAGTATGGTGCACATCCCATTATTGGTATTTAATTCATTACGAGCACTCGCCCATTGCTTGATTTCCTGTTGTGATGACAAAAGTCAAGTAACTGAAAATGGTGTCAACTGCACCGCAAACCAAAATTTGCTCTAAAACACACAAGTGGATACATAACTGGGCATGGCTAGTTGGTTATTTAGACAAGCCTACTTTTTAACTGGGCATTCCTTCCACTTTGGTGTATTGATATCAACTGATGACATCAGCATACCTCAAACCCAACAGATGTCAACGATTAATCCTCTTATCTGATCCAATCGAGGACTTTTCGGATTGGCGCTTTCTGGAGTAAGGAGTGGACAAACGGGGCTTCCAACTGATCCTGACTTAGATTTAGCAATTACTACATAGCGGTTTATTAATTTAAAAGCAGAGTATCAATTCCACTATCAGCCCCATCCACTGTTTGATTTCAATAGTTTAAGTTCACTGATTGTTGTGGATATTTCTTCGAGGTGGGAAATTTATGGAACACGATGTTCTTGCTCATCCCTTCATATTTTTAAAGACTTGCCTTTTCCCGTAAGACATTAATGCACAGCACAGCACAGCACAGCAGTGGAAATTTCCGAACATTACAATGGCAGCAAAAGTGTTAAAAAGGTGGAAACCTCCCGTCCACATTACACGTCACCTGTAGGGGGTGCTGAACGCTTGTCCACCAAAGACCTGATCGCAGTCTGGCAGCTTAGTGAATATGAATATGCCGCAGCTATTTCGAAAGTTGTCCATTGTTTACTGGATGAAAACATTGCGAGCTCCATAGCAAGTCTCCACTTAAGTGCATTTGTAAACTAAGGCCACTACCATNAGACACAACAACAGGTTTACAACGGACACAAGTTTTACAGCAAGGTTAATCCTACTCTAGTACAACAGAATTTACCAGCCCATGTACATACCATCTGCCACAAACCTGGATTGCACATTCATGTTAAGAACTGCCAAAAGGATGTAATTAACACACAACTACAAAGATAACACTAAACAAAAACTACATGAAAATCTCACCACCATTGGACAAATTAATAATTGTCAAAAATTGCTCTTTTCATTTTTCAGATGCTTGTAACAATTTTGCGTATACTTACAATCTTCCAAACTAGAGCAGTGCAAAGCGCTGAAATGAAATTGTGCCGATGGTGCACAACCAAATTCTTATTTTTAAAAACGGTTTACAACGTAACACGATAACAAAATAATGATGACGCCCTTTATTCACTTTAACGATATCGACACTATCACGTGACATGTGAGCATGCGCAGTTAGTAACAACACTCAAAAACAGTGGAACATGTGCATAACGTCAAAACACTCGTGAAAAAGCACCCAAAACTGCACCGCTTCTGGGAGTTGTATCACAAAAATGGTCACTAGAGGGTGCACAATATGTCCTTTCGACAATAGAAAGGTGTTATTGTGTTTTACTAATAGAATCTTGTTTGCCTATTTTCATGAAAATATAACATGGAACTCCAGAAACATAGGTAAAAGAAAATGAAATGGCCAGTAGGTGGCACAGCGGTTGTAGGATTCGTCTGAAAGAAGTTATCTGTTTCCACGTTCACAGTAATACGCTCGCCCCTTTTCACAAATTATCTGCAACTGGTTCCGGAGATAACTGCATGGATGTAAAACAATTGCCACTAGGGGGCACCACATCACTTGGACCCATTTCACGTCAACGTCAAACATGGCCTTCTCACCAAGAACACATAAACCAATTTTCATAATGATTCCTTGAGTGTTCTGACAGGCAGATGCCAAAAACAGACACGTCAACAATAAAAACAGACACATCAACAATAAAAACAGACACGTCAACAATAAAAACAGACACGTCAACAATAAAAACAGCCACTAGATGGCACATAATACATCGAATCCATCCAAACATAGGAAGGGATTGTTGGCTCCATAATAAAAATGAAATTAGCAAATTTTATGAAATTTATGACGAAACTCTGGTGATCCAAGAGGTAAACGTAAAAATAAAACTGCCACCAGGGAGCACAGCGGTAGGCTGATAAGCCAAAAAGTTTTTGTCAGCCATTACCACACTTGACAAACTTCACAAAAATCCTGCTTCCAAGGGGCTAAGAGGAAACCACTATGGTCTCCTCAGCATGAATAATTATTCGCAAACAGCAAACAAACAAGACTTGTAAATAACAGCAATGGTCACTAGGTGGGACAGAATATGTCAAACTGATCTGAAAATGGGAAGTCGTTATCGTCTCCTAAACAGAAATGATTTGCCAAATTTCATGACAATCCGTCAAAGGATTCTGAAAACACAGAGGCGAGCATAAAATAATAAAATTGCTACAAGGGGCACAGCAGTAGTCAGATCCTTCTGAAAGTCTTCATTCCTCGTCATCTCCATGGATACAATCAAATCTGCTCACTTTCAAGGCATGAAGATCATGTAGGGGGTTTTGGAGGTACAGAATGGCTGTCGGACAACGGACACAGATAAGGGCAATGTGTGACCACAATACACAGACACAGTGTATCATGGCAGCTATAATACAAAACTCGAACATGGAAAAGCATTAATTTGGTACAGAACTTGTGTTGAGATTATGAATTAATACTTGTCCTTCGTATTTTAGCCTTATTTGGTGAGATTTTATTACACACAAGTGATTAATGGCTGACACTATACAATACAATACAATTTTCACACATTTTCAAATGATGTTAGTCAAGAAGATCACCAGATTATAAGTTACAATTAACACAAAGACAACACAAGTGCATCGCATCATAATCCCACCTTTACAGAGGAGATATCTTCCCTTGTACTTTAAGACTTCAAAAGCTTAATTTACAGTAAAAGTCTTCAATTGGGACAAAAATAACTGCCAAAATTGCCATATTTCAGCCTTTCAGAGGCTTACCACATTATTACAAATGCTCAAAATTTATCCAAATGTTGTTAGATAATAGTTATGCCATACAAATCATGCTAAAGGCATTTAAGTAACTTTTCATGAAATTTTTGTTGAGAAATTTCCCAAAGCGACCCAAACTGAAGAATTTTAACAGTAAATTTACTTTGAATGTCCGCAAATAACCTAAAAAGTCATATTTTTGTGTGAAATAAAACAGTCCGTCTGTTTAAAAATTAAAAATCAGTAACAAAAAGCACACACGGCTCTTGTCATCAAAACACTGCCTGTTCTTGGTTTCACTCAACGCAACTTCACACTTAGAGGACTCATTTTGTGGCAAGCACCAAGAAGGCTATGACCACCATAGTTTCTGGCATATCTCCAATTAGGAACCTCTTTATAGCCCACACAGCCGAGAGACTATAAAGCCACAGAGATGTCATGCGAGAGGCAGAGAGGGTGGCTAGAAACAGTGGGGAGCGACACGAGCAGCGTGCATTCATACCTCGACAGAAGCGCCATACCTGTAGCTGAGGAAGGATTTTGTACAAGGGTCGTGGCTATGGTGGATGCCGTCAAACTCGTGGTGTCACCTGCCTTGTTGGAACCGGCAAGAGAGGAACTGTCACCAGGAGACATGGTGGTCGCATCTGGGATGTTCAACACCTTTAATACTGTGCTAGTTGTATCAGTCTGTTCTGTGCTTATCCCATTCATTAATGTGCTGAATTCAGACTGCTCTGTAGCAGTGGTTGCTGGTACAGAGACATTAGAAAGCTGATCGCTGGTAATTGTCGGCAACGAAGGGGGAACTGGAACAACAGTCCAAATGTCATGAACCACATCATTCCCGTCATTACCATCAGGTGGCGTTGTCTTCAGGTCTGTCCCCAACACATCAAACAATACAGTGGACGACATTTGGTCGCTTGGTATTCCCGGCGATGTGAGATTGTATGAGTTTGTAGGCTCACCAGAAACGGTGCTATTGGCCTCATTAGTGGCTGAGCTAGTGACCTTGGGAACCAACAAACGGGCAAGTTCAATACTTGATGAGTTGGTGAAAGTTTGAGTAGGAAAGCTCAGGACCTCATGAAACTGTGAGCTGTTGAGCTCAGGACTTGGTGAGCTACTCAGCTCAACACTTGGTGACTTTGTGATCTCCATTGCTGAACTGGAGAACTCAGCAGTCGGTGAGCTAGTTAACTCTGTATTTGATGAGCTTGTCAACTCAGCAGTTGAAGAGCTTGTGAGCTCAGCTGGTAAGCTAGTGAGCTCAGTAGTTGGTGGGCTAATGAGCTCAGCGGTTGGTGAGCTGATGACCCTATGTCTAGTTGATGGAGATGAGCTGGTAGGCTCAGCGGAAGCAGTACTTGTAGTTACAGACAACACTGGTCGAGGTGGTTCTTCAAATATCAATACGTTTCCAGTGCCTAAGTTAACATTAGGTTCCTTTGCTTTCACTGGGGCAGGCTTCACGGGTGTGGGACTCACTGGCATGCAAACAAGAACAACAGGTCATTCACACCCAACTGCAACCGAGACAAAAAGCATAAAGAGTGTTCTCTAACAATAATTGGTCAACTTCGTAGGTGTTTCAAAATGGAGCTATGAGGAAAGTGCCACTTCGCCTGTTCTACGTCCCAAGTCTAAAACTTCGCCTACACTTACACGAGTCTCAGACTCCGAGACTACAGAACCGATAGCAAGCTTAACACTACTGTAAAAACTTGAGCGGGCAGTACCATAGGTTAAGAGACGTGACTAAGTAGCAAAGGTTGAGCCAAGTTCAAGAACTATGCTCACTGATCGCAAGTTTCAGATAGAATTCACTGCTTTTGGATGCCGATAATGTAGGTATTACTATTACTTTAGATTTGGTGGGAAAAATCATGCGCTAAAGGTCCCCAGAGAAATGGAAATGGAAAATGTGCAGACTGGGGATAAGTTTGTTTTTTTAATTAATAACAGCTTTCAACAACACGGGTCAAATTGGCATACGGAAATTTACCCAGAATCGTGCGTGTAACAAGAAAACTGTCCCAGTGTTGTGATAACGCATATTCAATTTAGGGCTAATACCTCTTTAAATTGATATGCAAGGTCAGTGAAAGTAGTTCTTTGTGAACCCTGCTCTTAGTCATATAACTATAACAGTTGGTCTGTGCACAGATTATAGACAAGATTTGCAACTCTGACATTTTCTTCTATGCTATCCAAGAGGCGGCGCCATTCTAGCGTGCGTTCATTAATGCTTTGACCTACGCTAGGACCTAGCTAAAATCTAGCTTAACTCATGTGTTCTCTTTTAAAACACACGGAAATCTCACGTAATCTCGCGAAGTCTTGCTTTTTAGTGAGGTCCTAGCGTTACTGAACGGGAGGTAGCAGACAACGTACTTGCTGGAAATAACGCCAGATAATTGGGTCAGGTGTTGCTAGTGAATAATGACGTAATGTTATGCAAAACAGCACAGATTTCATCCATTGAAAGTATACGAAGTTGATGGTCCATGTACTATAGTCTACGGTCTGTGTAAGTTAACACAGCTTATCGAAGGGCCTGATCCTGGAGAAATTGTTTTACTACTCCTTAAGGGTTTTAGATAGCCAAGCCTAAAATGCACTTGGGCCATTTTCATAGGCAGTAAATCATATTCCAGACTGAAACTGGAGTTTCTCTAATCCAATGAGAGTACATTCACAAGCAAACATTTTTTTAAACAAAAATGGTAAGACTTCACTCAGTCTTTCAGATTGAAGAGAATGTGCTGCCCTAAAGCAATGAATCTTTACTGGTACATTTAAATCTACAGTGCGTTAGGAGGAGAAAGTCAACAGACTGAAAAAGACAAGACAGTGTACGATCATGTAGCGGAAAACTGAAATCCTACTTTGCCAAATTTCTCCTATTTTACTACTACTTAAAACAATGAAGAACTGTCGTACACTGAATTGCTTGTGATAGGGAGGGGAGAGGGGTATCACTAGGCAGTTACAACTACGACGAATTCCTGAACACTAGGTGGTGCTAATGAATAAAAGTATCTCTTCTTTGACATCTGAATAGACGGACAGCAGAAAACATGTCATCGGCTTGGTGCTGTTCGTGTGATAAAGGAACTACCTGACCAACTGAATTCAAGCACTTCTACAGTTGAGTTCCAAGCTTCACTTTGTATTCCACACTAAAACATGTAAACAATACACTCGTTTCTAGTGAGTATTATTGTCTTAAATCTAGGACCTACAAGTGATTAGCCTGAACCCTCATCTCATCTAAAAGTTTAGTAAATCTTATTGGTGGACTGTCCGATATTAATAACTGCTAAGACAACTTCAATTTCCAGACAGAAAACACGACTGGAGACTTCTGGACACACTTTGCTAAAATACTGTGGCCCAGGAAAACAAGCTACAGGTTCAGACTAATGTTAAATCTATAAGCACATTTGTGAGTAGAAGCAGGCCAAGATTTCCTTGCTGCTAGGACAAAGTGATGGCATTCCATACCACATTGCTCAATACTTTGGTTGCGATTCCCAAACACGGAAGTCAAACATTGGACAGCGAAACATTTACTTCATTCTAGTCTTGTGCATTGATCAAGGACAGAAGGCGGGTTGATAGTCTAAAGTCAAGGTCACAGCGGTGCACTCTGTTGGCTGCAGTGTGTGTGAATAAGCTGATGTTGCCAGTTGCCAGGCGGAGCCACAGGTTTTCAAAAGCCACCAGCCAGCCACGAGTGGTATGTACATACATTCTGTATTGTTTGATGATGGAGACGGACAGACATTGAAGGCATGGGATATGGGAAGCCAGTCCATTATTGATCACTGTCGATGCCATGGTCAGGGTGTGAGAACTGAGACAAGTTAATTACAATCATTTATTAGTCATTGTTAGCGGTGAAATAAATCCCCAGAGTAGTTGGTGTTAAACAATCTAAAACGGTGGACTTGGGAGGGCTGAAAAGAAACGCACTCAAAATCCAATTCACCAAAACCACCCGAGATGCTTTGGTTAAGCTCTATAACTTAGATGGTCTTGAAACTGAGTAATTTGTGAACACACGGTGACTACCTATGTGCAAACAAATTTTGTTTTTTCTAACCCCACCAAGTCCAATTGCCCACAATAGCTGTGCGAGACTGGAAAACGTACAGAGGAATCAGAGACTCAGTTGATCTAGAAGGACATTGTGAATGGTGAGTCGTACTGTCGTTGGTGACACTGTTAAAAGCAAGGGAGAAGCTGAAAGGGAACGCATTGGTGACAAGAAACAGCAGTTGGACAATGGTTACCTTGACACTTTAAGCAGGTGGGGACGTGGAGCGCTGTTACCTTTCAGATTCATGCACTGGTGGTAAACAATACAGGAAAGAAACGATACATTTTTAACAAATCAATCATTCGATCGTCTCCGTCCCAAATGGTCACGTTGAATCAGGCCTATACGCATTCATGTTGTTATCAAGCAGTTGATCATGCCACAGCCAATACACAGTTGTGGGGTGAGCTACCATCCAGGATCTGGTCTATGTGAGAACACAAACAGCCATGATTATGAAACAATTAAGCTGCCACTGAACTGATGTGAAGGGCAGTGGCTATTGTACAGAAATAATAAAGCAATCAAAATGTAATCAAAATCGGTGTACATAATTAAAAACATGCAAGATGGCCACGACCAGCCCTTCACATGACAACATATTATGATAGAATCTAACCTCGCTTATCATCTGATAACTGAAAACGAATTGGAGTAAACACTCAATGCTCACATAAGCTTGCACTCTCTCCTTTTGCTTATTCATCATGTATGTCTAGTAACATGTCAAAGAGAATATCTTAAAACCCTAACTTTAAGTCAATGGAACTTTGTTATTTTAGATGACATTGGGCTAAAAGGTAGTCCCATCAAAGCCTTGGCAACATAAGATAATGCAAGTTTAATCAGTAGGGTAATAGGGGTGTGAATAAAGAACATTGCTTGCCGGTGTTATTCGCAGCTGTTTGAATAGGGCGGTCCCGCATTAAACAGTGCCAATACAATCTCACTGTATTTACCCACAATGCCGTAAACATTCGTCAGGCGCATTTGCTGCATCGCCTTTCCTGTCACTGGAGTTCCACACGTTATTTGTAATTTATTGTCTGACTCTTTACAAGTTTGTCAGCATTACTCTATTCATCCTTCCAGAACCAACAAAGTACTACACTGCTGTGTTATGCGCTACAACTCCCACGAGAAAAAGTTTGATAAACTGGACAAGTACCAGTGGATGCGTGATCTGAAATTCTTATTTCTAAAACTAGGTCACGCGCTTTCTTATCTCCGAGACAAAGGAGAGTTCTACTGCTGTGTAATCCGGGACGGCCCTGTTACAAGGTGATTTTCGCGGTGCCATAGACAAAAGCAAGCCAATATAACTAACAGTTTGTTACATTTGACAATTTCTGGCATTAGTGGGCTCATAGACCCAATTCACGCGGCGGACATTAAAATCCAAAGCGAGGCTCACTGCGATAAACAAAGCGGAAATTTACATTGCGTGAGTTGAATGGCCGGTGTTTGGAGTCCAACCTGAATATTAAATCTTAAAAAATGTGTTAGATAATTAACCACAGAGACGTACAAAAATACAGTTAAAGAACAAGTCAATGCACCGGAAAGTTGTCTGACGAAAGGATATAATTTTTTTCGGAAAACTAGGTTCGAAACATGAAAAGTAAACACGACCAAATTGCGGCGATCGTAGTATTACGGATTAGGTATCATGCTGAATGCAAGGTTACGTTTCTTCTAATAAATTTTTGATAAAAATGCTTTCTACACAAACCAGGTCATCTGGTCGTATTGTATACGAGTTGAAGATATATTCGGCAGTGGTGGCTCATAGTATTTTGCTGTCATGTGCAATTAGTCTCATCTGGTTTAATTTGTTGATCAAGAGTAGGCCTATTAGCTACAAGCATAGCCTAGGTCCTGGGGACGTAGGCACTACCGGGACTAACAATTGATTTGTCATTGATCTGAAAGAATACTTGATGTTATTAAATATATATTTTGATTACGATAAAAAACCAGGCTCGCAATTGAAAATAAAAATTATATGACCATCAATTCTGCTTTCTTGGTTTTAATAATTACGTCTATTTCATGTATTTTATTTTTCAAATATCAATCTCGACAAAGATGAATTTTAAAATTAGAACACCTAATTCTTTCGTCCAAAGCATAACCTCGTTTTAGACCTTACTTTCAGTTAACTGGACAGAACACAGTGGCGGATTTAGAGCGGAGCCAAGGGGCCATTACCCCCCCCCTAAAATTCTNCCCCCCCCCCAACTCAAAGTCCTGGATCCCCCTAGAACAAGCATAGCTGTCATTTTTCTCCAGAGGCCTCGGGCCGGGGGGAAACAGGTGCCTGTGCGGCCTTCTGAGAGGTGAACGTTTCGCCGAGTGACGGGTCAGTGAAAACTCTACTGACCTCCCGATCAAAATCAATAGCACCCCGCCCTGTTGCAAGCTGTCATAGCTCTGTCTCAAGTAGCATTTTCAGTCTGTGGCTGATCTCAGGATACCATGAGGGGGGGCCGACATCCTCAGAGAAGCGGGCAAAGCGAGATTGTATGCACGCAGGCGGCCCGGTATACCTTCAGCTCAGGAAATCTGTCGTTGGACTAAAATAAAAAAAACAGAACGCGTTTCCCCCCCTTGTCCACTACCGGTCCTAGCTCGAACTCAATATTTCCTCCCGCTTCAGGTTTTGCTGGTTTATTTTGCTTGCGGTAGTCAAGGGGGGGCCCCTTAAATCCGCCTATGGTTTTGTACTTTTTCAAATTGTCACCTCTGTGGTCACAGGTGATTTCAGTTGAACCGTTGGAGAGAAATTTTCAATCACTAAGGGAATCAGGCCTCGTCAGGGGCCAGGAATTTCGCGTGATTTTTCAATATTTTTGAGAGGGGAATAGGGTCAGTATTTGGCCCCAAAATTGAGGGATTGAGGGCCCTGTCCTTTTTGTAAAGAAAAATGCATCACGCTTCAACCCATAGTCATGAAAACACAGCCTGGCTGGCCGAAGATTCTCCGGTCCTCGTTGCTATGGCGGCATCCGAGATGCGACAAATTATGATTCGAAAAAAGTTATAAATTTTACATGGACATATTTTCCTTCATCGCGGGGTATGGCAAGGACCCAACGCTTCTGAATCCCAACGTCCTTAGGGATTGTAAAACAGACAGTTGAGTGTCTGTATTTTTTCTAGCTGTTCGATCAACGCAGTACAACTACGCGGATAAGCCAACACTGAGAGCTATCGTAGCGAGCCTCGTTTTGGAACGCGCCTCCTGTCGGCGTGAATAGGGTCTATAGTGATGCTTTTAACATACTGTAGGAATCAAAGTTACAACTGTTACCATTCGAGACAGGCTTAAAGCCATATACTCTGAACTTCAGGTCTGTAGACTTAGGACTTCGGAAATCATACTACATAAACAACATTAAAAAGCACCCATGTTCACGTCAACCCCAGAAACCCGAATTTCCTGACATAGAGAGTTGACCACTCATGTTTGAGTGGTTAAACTCGCACTGACCGCAGTCCCCCTCAGAGACTGACCCTTATTTTCACGATAATTCTGAGCAGGCATGCAAGTGGACTTAAGTGAGCACCAAATGCCCCTGGAACAAGAACAGAAGGGAGTTGGTAGGCTGCATCTACTATCCTATGTAACACAGTAAGTCAATAACTGATGTTGAAAACATGCTTACAACGGACACTTTCCTTGAAGAATCTTGGCAACATTACCACTATATTTCTAATCAAATACAACTCGTATATACTGCTTGAAACCTCGACTACTGTTGGCATTCACACTACAACAGTATTAATAAATTTAATGTCTAACCTTTTCAGTTTTCTTTGATAACCCACAAATTGCATTTATTTCGTTTAAGAGACACATTAAGTTGCAAAATTTTTAGGACAAACAAATTTCGTCAACTTTGGCATGTCATGTCAGGTTCTACGGAAAGTCGCTTTGTTGTCAGTCAGTTACATTTACTGCCAAACAGCAGAAGTGATTCACTGTTAGTGTTTCAGAACTATAATATGAAATTTTCTTGTTTTCTATCGACCTTTGTCAATGGGGACTTATTTTTGCCACTGCGATCGCTGGAACCGTGTGTCCTTACGGTCCTCATCTTCCCAGGCATTTGTTATGGACTGTGATTGTTTATCAAAGTTTATTCCCCACATTACAGGTCAATATGTGCATGACTGGTTGATGCACTGACAACAGACTCCAGCAACAACAAACTGTTAGTTCTGAGCGAGCCAAGAAACCACTTCCCATCTAAGTCAGTGCTCAAAACAAGCCAAAAGGCCCGCTCAAGAAGTACATCTGACGGCATATACTACACTCCTATTCCCAGATTTGCATTCATACAAAATGATGGCAGAAAAACGCCCATCCCAATAATATGAGTGAGGTCAATTTCCTAATTGCACATCACTTTTTCTGCTTGTATATAATACACCTCTCTGTATCAAGTTTCAATGAAATCCGTAAATCGTTAATCTTTAAATATCATTGGGAAACCCTCCTCCACCAAACAACAGTTGTTGAGAACAAAACGGCCACTAGGAGGTACTGCAGTAGTGGTGCGCACGTGTAAGTTCCTAATATTAAATCCCTGGAGTTAACATCGCCAGCAACATGTGAATGACAGATGACTCGTACATATGCGCAAGCTCAGCTACAGAAATAAGGGCTCAAGAATTTCTTCGTGCCTCAAAACTCCTCTGGTGAAAGATATTTGGTTGTTGTTTGGCCATATAATAGCGTCGTCATTTTCAGTTTCCGCATTTTGCATGAAAAAAACAGACACTGAAACAGGCAGTTATTTGTCAACATTTCTAACTAACGTCCGTCATGCATGCAAACAGCGAGATCGACCAATGGTAGTGCCGCAGTAGAATATAGTCAGTATACTATGATTGAATAATCAGGATATCTTATATGAAAAACAAACACGTTTTTCTACCTCAAAGTTCGGTAGTTGATTGTTTAAGAATTAACAGAAACATCATTTTATCACGTATTATGCTGTGGTCCGAAACTTTACTGGGCGCACCCGGGCAAAAATTTGCAAAAAGAAGTCGAAAATACTAACCAAAATCCATCAAATTTCTGCATTAGCCCATATTCACAGGACATGTTTACAAATTATCATCAGGGCTGCTTTAAGTGTTATTTATTTGAACTAGACTTGGCAACAACCATCGGAATCAGCAGAGTCCCTTTATGTTTGCCAGTTATCTGTCAAGAAGTGTAAAAACTCAGCTCCCATAGGTTGGAAATTTCAGGTGGCATGTTGGAACTTGATATGAGCTGGCCAAAATTTCAGCTCTCACTTACAAATTTCAGGTCGCAAATGTGACCTGTAGCTCGTTATGTCAAGTGCTTTGACCCTCACAGTAACTGTGTAGCCTGGTGTCAATCAAAAATGAACTCAGTCTCCAGTTTTTTCCAAGCCACAAAATCATGTAAAACTTTATGAAGGAACAAGTGGAGACCAATTTCATAATTCGTAAGTGGGCCAAGCAAAATCAAGGTTTTATTACAGAAAGTTTAATTTCAACCAAATATATGCAAAAATTGAAAAATTAGCCAGCCCCTTAGCATATTTTTTCAAAATATTAATGACAAAACAAATATCTTGTTTTTTCAATAAATTAAAACTTTTCCCACTGGCTCCGAAGCTTTGGAGTTGCTGAAGCTCCGATCAATCGAACACTCAACTTCCATGCCATCAACAGGGGTCACTGTCCTGCGAATGCTAACATCCAGCAGCCACTGATTACTACTGTTAATATTTTGTTTTAATAATTATTACTTTGGCAGCCTAAGCATTCTGTTCCTATTTATCCAAATATTTGATGGATTCTTGACATTAAAAAAAATCACTGTTATGGAAAATGAGTTCCCACCACGCCAAACTGCCTTTGTCTGGATCAGCCGTTATCCTACTCAAGATTCCATTTTTTCATTGTCGTTTTCTAGTAAATCGTCATAGTCTCAACATGGCAACCAACTATGGAAACCAACCATGGCAACCGTTGGCTGCCTAGTGAAGTTGATGTTCTAATTTGCATCAGAGGAGAGGGAGAGGGAGAGGTCCATAATTTTTTATGGCAAACACTGACAAAAACAACAAGGTCATATTAGCGCTGCCTTGTGATAACTTTGCTGAGATATTTATCCAAAAGTTGATGGGAACACAAACACATAACTTAACCACAGTTAACCTTCGGTAGTAGTGAAGTTAACTGTATGGGAATGGCCCTGTAAAACTAAGTGCGTTTATTTCTGACAAGTAAATTCAACAGAACAAATAAAATTGGCTTACATGATGCTAATAAATAATAAAAATCATTTCAGCACAATCAAATTACTGACAAGAACTTTAATTCATGCATTCCTCGTGTTGGCCATTCACAGATGAACAGCGAATACCTGTAGTAAAGCACTGTTTCCCTTCCTGATCAACACGGCACTCGTCTCTACTTGACATCGGCATATCTCCAGAACGGGGAATCTCGGAGGAAAACTTGTCACAGTACTTCGGATGGCAGCTGTCTAGTTCCACTGTTGTTTGACCAGTGTCAGACCTGTCTGCTACGCATATCAAAATGTGATGTTAGGGTAAGCATAATGATGCAAAAGTCAAAATAGTCACATGAGAATGTAACGCATTACAAGAGTGTAAGGTGTCACGAAAAACACACAAGACACAAATGAGTAGTTACATGTGGAGAACGCACGTCAAGGAAATATAAGTTGTCAGACGTAAGAAAGAGGTGGACTTGAAAGTAAGATGTCACGTGAATACTGCACACCACAAGGACGTCACAAGTGAATGCAGCACATACTAGAAGGACAAAATACCATCGCATCTGAAAACATACATTACAAGGATGAAATAACATCACACGTGAAAACATCATACATTGCAAGCATGAAATAACATCACACGTGAAAACAACAGAAAGTGGTTTTATAACTGAAAATACGGTTAAAATGGAGAATGAACAAAAAAAATACAGTTGTCTCAGGTGTGTCACAAGTGTAAACAGTCCATCACAAACACTAGATATAACATCACAGGAGAAACGCCAATCACAAGAAGGGGAGCTTGCCAGTGGTCAAGAATGAACTGGGTAGTTTCCTATAAAAGAAGAGTAATTAGGACCGAGACTCACTCCAACAAGAACAGTAAAATCTCACCGATTTCAGAGAAAAATAACATCCAAAATTGCCCTTTTCCCATTTTCAAGGTCTCCTTGCATTGCGACTGCCCAAAATTTTTCTAAAAAATTCTCAAACAGATACCATACAAAGCTTAAACACCATATATATTTTGTATAAGTGTGAAAAAACAAAATGTCAGTTGTCGGCCATATTGTGTTCTAAGCTGGAGATCTTACTGTAGCTGACAAACTAAGATGCAATACTTACAAAGTAATAAAAAGTACTTCCTGAAACTTCACATTAGAATAACATGACAAAGACAACAAAAACATTAAACGTCAAAATGTGCTTCATACAATTTTTTAAGCATTTTACAACTCCTTCATTAACTCAAGGGTAGTGTATTCAGTTCTGATAGTAGTCGTGGCCAGTAATAATCAAACACTGAAAAACATCTTCAACACCAGTATTGACATTTTCAAGGCCTACTGCATAAAAGGTCTTTTCTTTAATAGCAGTAATGTCATGACTTTGCCAAGAATAAGATGGCAAAATCCAAGGCCTTTTACAAATGTCACATATCCCTCCCACTACAGCCAAGTTCAAGATTCAGTGCCGTAATTAGCCACGTTGTGAGAGAAAAGGGGAAATAGTCAGACATAACGTGCTCACACTTTGAGAACCAGTTTGATGCTCCTCCTTGGGTGGAGAAAACTGGTTCTAAAAATGCGGGCACAATATATCTATTGCCGAAAAAGAGACTGTAAACTTAACTCATTCATAATTGTAATCAACGCCATAATGCATTTTGAAAAAATTACAACAGGATTGCAATAATATCTAAGCTGAGCCTCAAAAAAGTAACTCATGACGACCATACGAGACTCATCAGCAGTCAACACTGATCTCGTCAAACAAGCACACAACATACCAAATCGTGCAAACAATACGTACTTTATAGTTCTATGCATGCCGCCAATCAGTGCAAGTCTGCAAGATGAAGAGCATTTACAAACAGGCAGCACACTATCAGTAGATACGTACATCAAAACCATCAGTTTCAACCGGAGCGCAATCACAAATGTTGGGTTAGGTTTGCTGTCAGAGAACGGAGAGAGTGAATTCTTATCCCCTTAATTAAATTCCAACCACACCGACCAATCAAAAGATTGAGGGGCCGCCATTTTGCAAGGGTTACGTTGGTAAGATCTTGAGCGTACACATGTCATTCTGTAACTAGTTCTGATGGACGTAAACCCCAGAACGCTGCACATTACAGAGAGAAGGTGTGAGATAAGTGCACATGGGCAAAGTGATAAATTCTTCAGTAGCGAGTGCGTGCAAGATGGTGGACAGGACTGCCCAGAAAGCTTAACAATAGACCACATTCTTATCTACATTTAAAAACTGCTCAGGGTCTGGAGTTGATATTAAACTGGAGATATTTATAGTGCCATAGACTCAACGCCAAACTACAGGCCTTTCACTAATACTTAACTCCAGTAACAGAGGCGGGCTGACGTGAACTGCAGAATCGGTTGAATCTTTCACACCAGCTTCGGTAACGTGAGCAGATACCACTTATGTTATCGCGGTTTTATGAGGGCGCTACGAAAACATTAAACTGATTCTTTATAAATTTGAATAATCATGCATGGCCGGATAACAAATAAAATGGAGAGCATATACCGTAAAAATTTGTGTTCACGCCCACGCCCACATAAACACCCATGCCCCACTTTTAAATATTGTATTAAGGCACCAATGCTATTCAATCCATCAGCCAAATGCAAACTTGCATTGTTCGATTCCAACACACCGCTCATACCTAACAACACTCCCCTGAAAACACTGACCCATTGACCCCGGCATGAAGACACTAATGAGACTCATTTTGGCAGGAGTGACATGATGAAGGCCACCATACACAAGGTACAACAAAGACAAACACCCAACTATGCATGGTGGCCTAGCTAAATAGCTCGTTCACGTCAGCCAACACCTACTACAAGAGAAATTATTGAATAAAATAAGCAGCAATAGCAGAGGGAGACACATCTACTGCACCTCGATTTAGGCTTCACATGATGCCGTCTAGGGTGCACCAGGTACAAGCAGCTTAGGATACTGTGTTGGATGCTAAGTGAGTGGAGCCTTCTAAGGATAGACTAGAGAAGGGTAAATACCAGTGATCAACAGTATGGTCCTGGAAGGACAGCACTTACCATTCAGTGAACTAGGATCTGGAACTAAACAAGCACAGAGTGATTGCTCACTAATTAAGGGTTGTATTGAGACGACACTTAACCCAACTGTCATTCATTACACAGAACAAGGGCAAGGCACAGCATTGAAATGCACACACGACAGCACCACCGCAAATGGTGTACTTCTACAGGTGTTTTTTGTATCATAGAAATGGCCATTAGATAGAACAGAATACGTCAAACCCATCCAGACTGGGAAGGCGTTCTGATACAAAACTGTTTGCTCAATTTCATGAAAATAAACCATGGAACTCCAAATGTAAAAAAATAAAATTGACACCAGGGGGCACAGCTACTATCCTTCCAGTGGTTTGTCAGATAGAGGGGTTGACGTCAAAAAATACGTCAACATTTTTAAATGGCCACCACATGGGACAGAAAACATCAAATCTGTCTGGACATGGAACAACATAGTCGTCTGCTCAACGGAAACTTTCTTACCAAATTTCATGAAAATAAATAACATGAACTACGAAGATACAGAGGCAAATGATAAAAAACATTTTGCCACTAGGGAGGAAGGACACTAGTATTCATATCAGTTCGGCACTCGTTACCATTTGTCACCAGCTCCATACAAGGAATACATCTTTCAAATTTCACGATTCAAAAGATTAAGAAGATTCAGCCGCAGACGCAAAAAAAAAAACGCCACTACAGGCAACACAGCAGTCGGATCCATCCGAGAAAGTTATGATTAGTTGCGGCCTTCTCATCAGGAAAGCATTAAATTTTCATAATGATACCTTGAGCAATTTAGCAGACAAAGAAGCAGACGCCAGAAAACAGACGCAAAAGTACCACAAATGGCCACAAGGTAGCGTAAAATACATCTAATTGGTATGAAAATAGAATGGCATTGTTGCCTTCTTGATAAAAACTTATTTGCCAAATTTCATGAAAATCCATCAACAACCTCTGAAGATACACAATAAAGAAAACTAAAATAGTCACTATGGGATACAGCCAGACTAGTGGAATCAGTCTACAACTCGTCAGTCATCTGCTGTCAGTTTCATAGGAATACATCTTTCAAATTTCACTAAGCTCTTTCAAAAGGTTAATGAGAATCCGTGGCAGACACTAAAAAATTGCCAAAAGGGGGCGTAATCAGACTGATCAGCATCAGTCATCTCCTTCTCATCAAAAACACATCATTCTGTCAATTCTCATAATAATCCTTTGAGAGCTTTGGCAGAGCGGGGTGGCGCCAGAAGACTAATGCAAAAATAACAAGAGCAACGCAGAGCATTGAAATGCGCCCACGAAAGCATTGCAAATGGTGTGCTTTTAGGGTTATTTATTTGTATCATAAAAATGAGCATTAGATGGCGCAAAAACGTACAATCCATCAAAAAACTGGAACATGCCATATTTCATAAAATTGTGTCAAGAAACTATAGAAAAACAAAGGAAAACAGAATTAAAGACCCTACATAACGGCCAAATGACTTTTGAACATGTTAAATGTATGTATCAGTGATCGACACAAACATATCATCCCTCCCTTTACTCCTGGCATTAGCTAATTACGCCAATTACTATCGTACGACCCCACCATGAACCCCATTTAGCGCCGAAAAAAAAAACTTTAGGTGGCGCTCGTTCTAATCGACGCAAATGACGTCATCGTTGGTACCCAAGACGTATCGAACAGTCCGTTGCCACAGGAAGCTTACCTTACGGTGTCTGGTGCATATTTCACAGATTTTCAAAATTACAACTGTTAGAGACAACCAAGCTCAAATACTATGCGACACTTATCTCGACACTTCCACGTGCATGTAATATCCTACAACTCACTGTCCCTTGATCAGTAGTTTAGCGTCGCCGAAGACAGTAGCGCGTTCTCGGTGGGGACCACTTACTCAGTCTAACATCAAATGCTTATTCACAAAGACGTCGAGGTTTAACGAACAGATTTAACGAGCAGGGTCCCTGCGTGCAGGTTTGCAATGAATGGAGATTTGTCGGACCCACAGCGACATCCTGGTGGAATGCGTGTACCGGAGAATTAATTTGTAGTCGGTCCGTGATAATTACGGGATTATGTCAGGGAGTAAGTCTGCGTTACACATCTTAACGAAGCGAAAGGCTCACTCGCAGCATGATGAAAAAGAATGACCCGAGACTTTTCGCACTTGTGTTAGAAAAGTATAATACCTTGCAATCGACGGACGTTCAATGAAAAGTACTGCGAAATGGAAGATTAAGAAAATGTAGAAACAAAGTTTGGATGGATTAGCACCGTGTATGTTCAAGCCAGAGGAATCCGAGTAAAGTGAAACAGAAGGGGAAACTTACCCGCCAATTGTCACGGAACTCGCTACGGACCGTCATTTGAAGACAAAGGCATTTTACTCAAGGCATACGAAACTTAACCCGTAACCGACGCAGCTAGCTGCACGCCGATTAGTGAGACCTGCAGGAAAATCTAAGCGATTGAGGTGGAAACAAAATATTGAGCAAAAAGGACAAAGTTAGCGCTGCGAATAGGTTG
>NMRA01000078.1:739564-749589 GCA_002633005.1 Phoronis australis
AACTAAAATTGCCACTAGGGGGCACATCGGTAGTCGGATCCGTCCGAAAGTTCGCACATGCCGTCCCATTCATGAATGGAACATATGTGCCAAATTTCATGAACGTATGTCAAAGGGTTTTGGAGATAGAGCAGCGGACGCCGGACGCCGGACGGACAGAGATGACGGCATAATGCGTCCACATATAAATATGTGGGCGCATAATGAATAAGTACAAGTCGCATGGCACCTTTTGCCGTTTGTGGATCAAAAGGGAAAATCAATAATTTTACAATGGGATCTTGAATTGCGCCCCCGTTAAACACAATCATTCAATCCCTAATCCCCTTCCGTACCTCGTTTCTGCCTGGTTATCTGAAAATGCATATAAACTTAATACTGCCGGGGATCAGGCAACGACCTCGATACGAATTTTCTAAAATGGGAAAGCGCCAAGGCTCGCTAATGAAGTAAGAAACAATAAGATTTTTGCTTCATTCATTTCATTGTGTCCGAGTTTACACAAGACATTTTGAATTATACTGCAGGGCGTGACATCCAACTGTTTCATCAACCATAGCCCTGCGCCAAAATGACGATATTGAATGTTGACCAGTCTCAGATTCGTCTGTATTATACATCGTCTGCTACGCCGGCCAATGCCAATCCACTATCACTGATTTATGTTCAGCAAGACGATATCAACAGAAGTTTCATTACACGAATTAGTTTATTACGTCTACAAAGTTCAAATATTTTTGTTCTATGTTCGTCACTTTGTGGATAATTGAATTTTAACACTGTTTTTATGTACTCTAGATCAGAGTCTAGTGCGACAGAGATCACACTATGCCAGACACTTCATTGCCAATTTGTTTTGCGAAGTGTCCTTTACCCAGCTACTTCCACTACAAGATGCTCAGGTTAAGGTCACGTCTATGATGAGCAAACTGCACCCAATTACCGATAAATCTAATTTTCAAATTTTGCCTGTAGAAGATCTCCCAACCCCACCCGGGTTCCGCATCCCCGTCGAGCATTCACCACCACGTTCCTTTCAAAACCCAGGCAATAGAGGGATCCCACTTCTCATATTCGCGTGCGGCAATGGGCTTTGCACCCCATTTTGGCCATTCACCACCATGCTCCTTTCAAAACCCAGGGGAAACACTATTAATGAGCATAGCATCTTTAAATTAGCTTGCTTGCTGCCACCACTGAGATTGCGAGTTCAAATCCGTGTCGCTTCAAAAGTGCCAAAAATGGTGCTACAAAATTTAAGCTGGTGAGGGTTCCCAGACAAGTGCTTTGTAGTGACCTGTGAGTAATCGAGAGAAACAAATAAGCACAAGAGAATCAAACACATGTCCTTAAAGTTAGTGTTGATAAACTAAGTACAACACGTTGTGAAAGAGGGACTTCGGGGATTAAAACTAAACATGCTATTAACGAAAGTTTGCAGAAGCTTGTCTATCAAAAAGCGAAAAAGTTAAATCCAACATCAGTCTTGACTGTCTTGTTAAGCAACTCTATCCTTGACATCATCAATTTAATGTATTTCGACCGTCCCAAGTAGGTGAATTGACTATTCCAGAAACAGTACTGGGATAATGGAGGCCAATTCCTCTTAATTATTTGGTGCTTGTTTTACACTGAATCTTGAACTGGGGTTTGCCAGATTATAAATCTACAATGTGATGTCACATATTAAACATATGGTGGTGTTGGTTGATGGTTTAATACTACCAGTATAGGAAACCACTTGGAGACTCATGATGGCATTACGTGGCCAACTACATATCATCAGTGCATGTATTGACACCACCCCGAGCTTCATGATGGCATAATGTGGTTGACTTCACAGCATCAGTACATGTATCGACTCCACCCTGAACCTCGTGATGGCATAATGTGGTTGACTTCACACCATCAGTGCATGTATTGCCACCATCCTGAACCTCATGATGGCATAATGTGGTTGACTTCACAGCATCAGTACACGTATCGACACCACCCTGAACCTCATGATGGCATAATGTGGTTGACTTCACAGCAACAGTACATGTATTGACACCACCATGAGCCTCATGATGGCATAATGTGGTTGACTTCATACCATTAGTACATGTATTGACACCACCCTGAACCTCATGATGCCATAATGTGGTTGACTTCATACCATCAGTACATGTATTGACACCACCCTGAGCCTCAAGGTGGGAGTAGCTGGCTGACTTCACACTCACAGTACACCTGATCTTCACTTCAGCCTGTACCCCTAAGATGAGCATGCTGTGTTTCCCTTACCTATATCCCTCTCACTCCGCTCAAGTATCTTCCTTGATAATGCACCCCTGAAGACCCTCCGTAAAAGTCCATCTTCTGATTCACTTCCTACAACTGCATTATTCAAGACACCTACAACAAATTAGATCGATTTACATCATGATATACACACGAAAATGAAATTCAAGAACACAGTTGCCTTTTACCCCACTGGCAGTAAGATGACTAGAATCTCGCATTTTTGGAAGTCCTGTGTTTTATAAAATGTGCCCAGGGGGCGCAATATGCCTTTATATTTTTATGCGGTAATGGCACAAAAGCGCACCCCAAGAATATCCCTGCATCTATGCTGAAAACTGAAAATTTGAGGGGCTGAAAAACAATACAGGCCAACCGTATAGGGACAAATTGATCCCAAAAAGTAATGACAGTACACCATGGCCATAGTCAGAGCTTTCACTCTTGATCTAAAGTAAAAGCGGAATTACAAGGAAATTTACCAGTAAAAATTCTTCAGTTAGTTGCACAATATCACAGGCACATTTCATTTCATTAAATTTCTCATCAAAAATATTTTTTTCAGTAAAAATTTACTTTGCTTTTAGCATGGTGTGTATGGTGTATTCGTTACCAAACAACATTTGGTAAAATTTAGAGCGTTAGCAAATGTCCTCTGAATTCGGCCACCTAAGCGATTCCGTATTAAGAATTTTCACGCCATAATAGTCATTACAGGTCACCTTTGCTGATAACAGAATTAGCCACTATGGCGGCAAAACTGTATTTTGTTTGATTTAACTTAAGTCATGTACTGTAATCTCATTTTGAACTATGACAAAAATAATAACTGTACGTAATGTTTAATATTTGACCACACATCAGGCCTTTATGCAGCATATGTCCCGGGTGTCCAAATGGACGCCCTAGCACTAATATGGACGTCCTTGCCAGGGCGCCCAATGCATCACTTGGACCCCACTATTAACAGGAACCTTTCAAGTTTGGACACACACACAAATTGTAATGATTACTGTGAAGCCTATGAAGAGTCATAATGGTGGCTCTTTTTTCAAAGCAGGAAGAAATATAAAGTAAATACTTTGTATATACAATGTTGCTATGCTCACACTTGGTTGATAGCATTGTAAGTCTTGGTCTGCACAGTTTTTTAGTAAAAATGCTCACTACAGAAGGCTGTTTTGAAAACTTAAATGTAAAAACCTTGGTCTATGCATTTTTTGTAAAAAAATCTGTGTGTTTGGGGGGATTGCTGGGGGTGGGGGGTTACGCGTCGTAATCGTGGACGCCCTGGAATTAATCGGGAATCCCATTGTGGACACCCTATTTTCGACATCCTGGATAAAGGCCTGCGACACAACATAATGCTTAGTTAATTGTAGAACCAGTACACATACATCTTATCAAAATCAAAATTTACCAACAAAAATAAATATCAGGAAAATTGTACATTGCTTGTTTGAATGGAATTACTGTCATAGGGCAACACTAAAGTAAACATCTTTCATTATTGCATACTTCAGCAAGGTATTCTCAGACTCTGGCTAATAGACCTAGGGGTTCTACCAGAGATGAGGAATACAGGGTATGCTTCTCAGAAGAGCGACTTTTTCACCACCTGTTTCTATACAAAGGCTGGCTTTTTAAAAACAATCTTGTAACTCCTGTCAGAAATAGTCCAGTACACTCCTTGCTTATGGATAATTGACAATGACAACAGTATGAATGGGGTGAAACAATTGAAGTATTTCACTACATTCTGCTTTAGGCCAGCCAGCAAGCACTGTGAACCACATCCCATCTGACAGGTGTCGACTTAACACAAGTGTTTATTCAGAAAACAATATCAAATGCACAATTAACAACTGGTATTATTGTAAGCCTGTGGCCCAACCAAGATTCAACATGGATGCCTTATGTTCCCTTGTGGATGACATGAAGTTCACAGCTGGGTCATCACCATCGACAACAGTTTTAGGGATCAGACTACTGACGCCAGGCTGCTCTGAAAAATGCTGCGACTAGTACATAGAGACCCCCCCCCCCTGGCTTTCTCAAAAAAGAAAAATTGTCAGAATTCATCGAATCGGACTTCTCTCAAGGAGCTAGACATTTCATTAGTCCATATTTCATAAGATGTGCAAAAATGATTTTAATTATCAACTTACATATATTGTGGCCACAAATCAATCAACGATCATTTTGTAGTAGACGTGTTCAGGTGGTTATTCAATCTCTCTCAAGGTGGCACTGTTCACTTTCTGGTTTTCAGAAACAGCAGATAGGGCGTGTATCGTACTTACGCAGAAAATGTAAGGCAATTCCCAAATCATTTTTATGTTTTGATCACTTTGAAAAAGTAAAACGGAATTTGATAAGTTATAATTTGGAACTTTACACAGGATCTTGTGAATTTCCACCCCCACTGCAGTACAATTATTAGAAAACTTCCACTGATAAGCGACCCTTGCTTGCATACCAAACCAAGTTCAGTCGGTGAGACCACTGGATATGACACACAGCATGAAACAGAAAATGAATGTCCCACCACTATATATGTAGCATTGGAGCTCCGAGCATTATGTAAAATACATATATTTCACTGACGGTTCCAGAAACATATTTGCGAAATGTATTATTAAGGGGAAATCAAAAATTGGTTGGACTTCACAAACAGTCGGCTGGACTGCAAATTCAAATGGCCAATGACGAAACGTGTTGTCCGGACTTCAAAACACGATGGCCTCACCAAAAAAAAACAAGACCGACGCTGAGCGTTGAAATGCGCCCACAAATGCATCCCAAATGGTGTGCTTTTAGGATTGTTTATTTGTATCATCAAAATGGCCACTAGATGGCGCAAAATACACCAAATCCGTTTGAAAACCAGAAAATGTCATCGTTTCTTTAAAAGAAAGCCACTTACCAAATTTCATTAAAATTCGTCAAGGAACTTCAGAGAAACAGAGGAAAACGAAAAAAAAAAGAAATTGCCACTAGGGGACAGTGTTGCTCGGATCCGTAAAAAGCCGTCGTCTTCTCTTGTTAACTTCATATAAATACACGTGATAAATTTAATAAAGATTCTGCAGAGGGCTTAGGAGATACAGGTATGGGTGCAAAAAACGCCACTAGGAGGCGCCACGTTATCGAAGTCATCGGAAAATCATCGTCAACTGTCCCATTCATAACAACGAACATCCGTGCCAACTTTCACAATCATCCTTAAAGTGGTTTTGTTGACAGAGGGACGGACGCCAAAAAAACAGACTCGAAAACAACAAAAATGGCCACTAGTTGGCGCAAACTAGGTCTAATCCATCTGAAAACGGGAGGAAAGCGTCATCTCACTAATAAATGTCTATGTGTCAAATTTTGTAGAAATCCGTTGAGGACCTTTGAAGATACAGAGGTACACGTAAAAAACTAAAATTGTCACTAGGGGGCACACCGGTACACCGATCTGTCCGAAAGTTGTCGCCGTCCGTTGTCAACTTCATATAAATAAATTAGCTAAATTTAATAAAGATCCTGTAAAACATTTAGGAGATATAGCCATGGGCGCAAAAACAAACAAAACTGCCGCTAGGAGGCGCCACAGTAGTCGAAGTCGTCAGAAAATCATCGTCAATTGTCTTCATCATAGTACAAACAAACATGCCAATTTTCACAATCATCCTTAGAGTGGTTTGGTTGTTAGAGGGGCGGACGGCAAAAAACAGACTCGAAAATAGTAAAAATGGCCACTAGATGGCGCAAAGTGTCTCAAATACATCCGAAAACAGGAGGATAGCGTCAACTCGTTAAGATGCCTATGTGCCAAAATTTCATGAAAATCAGTAGAGGATGTTTGAAGATAGAGGCGAACGTAAAAAACTAAAATTGCCACTAGGGGGCACAGCAGTATTCGGGAGCCGTATTTGGGAGCGGTATTCGGGAGTGGTATTCGGGAGCGGTATTCGGGAGCGGTATTCGGGAGCGGTATTCGGGAGCGGTATTCGGGAGCGGTATTCAGGTCCGTCCGAAACTCGTCGCACTCTGTCGTCAACCCCATAGGAACACACCTGCCAAATTTCAATAAGATCCTGCAAGGGGAGATATACAGCCGCGGACACCGGACGCCCAGACTGAGATGACGGCAATATGCGACCACATATAAATATGTGGGCGCATAAAAACTAGTTAGCTAGACCCAAAACCCGATCACCGGTGCTATAACCAGTTGGCCGGTGATTAAACAAAATGGGGACTTGCTATGAATGTCTCAAAGTATTCAAGAGACACCTAGTGTTTATTTTTCATACCAGTCCATTTTACTCAAAATAGGCGATTTGTTTAGGTCTGGCCAACAAATTTTTTGGGGTACCGCCATCTGGTTTTGAGGAGCCTGCCAACCTGTCTCAAGGTCCGACCACCAAGTTAGAACACCAGCCATTGCGTTTTGCTGTCCAGCCAGCTGGTTTTGAAGGGCAGGCAAGTGGTTATGAAGTCCAACCAATTGTTGATTCTCCCTAAAAATTGCCAAAATAACTTTAGTCTTTTTCAATAGCTTCTAACACTATTGTGAATGATCACAATTTTTCAAAATACGATGCATTAGTAGCTTCAGTACAGAACTTGAAAATGCCACTGCACCAGTATTTTTGCCACCATTTATCGGTTATAAAAAAATATGAAAGGAAAAATGCATCTATCCATCACGCTGTGCCCTCCTAAGTAAGTGATTTTACAGCAAGGATAATTTAGAGACTTAAACACATCCCAAGCATATACGCTTTTCTTCAGTAGAAGCACATTTTATATTAGGGTTAACACACCTTCTCTGAAAAAATTCTTCCAGTGTTTATTTCCAGACAATCCCACACTAAATCAGACCACCTCACCCCAGTTAGTAGAGAACAGTTTCACTTCCTATTACGCAGGACCGAACCTAAAAAACTCTCCAACAATAAAAAACAGCATAAAAAATGTTGTTATGACAACTCTAGGAATGGCTACCTAAAGTGCATGAATTTCATAATAGGCCGAGAGCATAATTCTGGCATAAAAATTTACTTCCTGAACAAGAAGAGACAAAAGCTGATTTAATTAGAAGCTGAAAGGAGTTCTAAAATATTATGGAGCACCCTAAAATGTTTGAACTATCAGGTCAAATGCCGAACTTGTACACTATGGTGAATTGGGCTGTACACCAGAGCGGTACATTCCTTTCAGTAGCCTTGTAACATAGTCCCAAGGTGCAATAGGCATTTACCGTATTCGTCCTAATAAGCGCCCATGCCCCTAAAAATGCCCCCACACGTTTTCAGACTTCGCTAAAAAAAGTGCCCAGTTCATGAACTTGTACATGCGAAAAATGCCTTACCTACAGTTCTAAAATTCTACTATAACGAATTCCAATTTATCAATAAGATCCGAATGTCCTGAAAAAATCATTGTGCGCGGAACTTATAGACCATGAACCTTGCCGCTTTGTCGCTATTTAGCCGTGACTACACACTTCAAACTTTCACCATACTTCAAAAACGATGGTTAAGTTTTTCTGATCTTGCGTGTAACATGCCCCACCACGGTCAGGCCTTTCAGAACAGACGCAGCGTACTGGTCAACGGGATTGTATTGAATCTTTCCCATACAGATTTTTCCCCCTCAACAGGAAACCAAATTTATATGCACATGAAGACTACAAAAATTTGACCGTTGTTAAAAGCACGTGGCCAAGAAGCATGCACTACATACATGCACCTGTCATCGAATTTAATAGTCTACGGAAACTATCAATTCATGAAACCAGGGTAGAATAGCATCGGCAAGAAATAAATATTGGTACTAATTTCCGTAAGTTTCTAATACCATAAAAAACTTTTGTGTTATTTTGAAGAATATTTATTTTAATAAATCACAACTGCTATTTTTAAAGCCAAAATGACCCAGCGATAGCGAACACTTTCGCACCCGAAAATAATTGTTAGACTGTCACACATCCAGTCACTCAGTGACTCAATGACATTTGATATCGGCCTTACCGAGCAGATGAGACCAGCAAGTGCTAAATAAAACATGTTCTGCTTTAATACTTTTGTTAATTTCTTTAGATAAAATGCACATCGTTTACCCAGACAAATGAACTCTATGACAAGCACGCGCTCGCTCAAAACATGCAGACAAACTAACGTCACGTGACAACAACATGCATAATCATCCACAGATTTTTCTCGTATTGCGGAGTACACTCTAGTGCAGATTTGGACTTACCGGTAATCTGCAGTTAATCCCAATTCCGCAAAAATCACAGGGACGCTATTTTGAAAACTCAAGGACTTCAGATAATTTGTTGAATCGAAACTGTATTTTTATTCAGCCAGGCTGCAACGCATCAGTCGACAAGTTTTCACCCTGGGATTTCAGCACAATTTTCAGAAAAATGATCATAATTTAACAACGAAGTTTGATAGAAATGCACAAAAATTTTGAAGAAAGTCTATTATACAGATACGTCACAGAGCGTAAATTTTGATGAATCCTAGCTTACGATTTCATCCGTTTCAAAGACCGGGTTTCAGCCATCTTAGGCTACAATAAGCGTCTACCTCCTTGAAACAAATATGGTAGTTGAAAGGGGAAAGTATTTATTCTAAGAGAAACAGTTTTTCTTCTTCAGCATTCCCATGATGGGTGAGATGTATGCATGTCTGGTTCTCTTCTGCAGGGTAGGTGGTACAGGTACAGTAGGTCTGCCCACTGTCTAGCCGACATGTTCCGTCTTCGTCCTCTTCATGGCAGCACATGGTTATATCATTGGAGTGGCCTTCTCCTAGACTGGTTGTCTTCCATGGCTGATGAGCCCAGTCTGCCCAGGTTTTAATGTGAGAGTTGTCCTTCTCGTAGGTGACAGGAGCAATGTTTTTACAGGGTAAGGGAGTTGTTCTTACGCCCAACCCTAGCGTGACCCCAGGGAGTGTTTGGGGTGAATTTCGTCTGAACTCCACCTTTCGACCTGCCCGGCATGGGTAGCCCTGCCAGGAGTTTTAAACTCCCGCCGGGAAAGCTCTAGAGGTCACGGAGATACGCAAGCTGTTCCGCCACGACAAGGCATACACCCCAGTAAAAAGTGAGATTACTACAGTATTCACTTCAAGTGGGGCAAAGGGCAAACTGCAGCAGTACAACATGATGTACTCTCTATTTAATAGTCCGACTGTGCTGTGCTGTGTTTGAAGAGGCTCAGGTTTGCTCCGCGAAAGTGGATGAAAGAACAGGAGCAAAACCTGGTGACAAAACTGATACCCAGTGACGACTGGCATGTCAAATTGTGGAATAAGTATTGTAGTGCAGGGCTCGACATAACGAGCTGCAGGTCGCATTTGCCACCTGAAATTTGGAAATGCGAGCTGAGATTTTTGTCAGCTCGTATAAAGTCGCAAAATGCGACCTGGAATTTCCAACGAATGCGAGCTGAGTTTTTACACTTCTCAACAGATACCCGGCAAATACGAATCAGGTCTTGTTAATCCGACTGTTATTTGGTTGTTGCCAAATAGAAGTTCAAAAGAACACTAACCGAGAACTGCCCTCCCGATGACTTGTAAGCATGTCGCGTGAACATGGGATATACAGAATCGATCTTTGACGCGTTTCATTGGCTAACACTTTCGGCCACTTTTGTAAATTCCCGGATTCGCGGAAGAAAGTTTCGGGCCACTGCTTAACACGTGATAAAACTTCACAAAACAACGGTGTTT
>NMRA01000078.1:749788-802625 GCA_002633005.1 Phoronis australis
AAAAAAATTTTGCACGGGTCTTCTAGACCACCAGCGGCACTGCTACGTTTGTATTTAGCCGTGACAAAGTAACGCAGCGCTTCAAAAAGAACGCAACAGGGTTGCTACGCTCTCGCGACGACCGTGTCCCATGGTCTGACCTTTCAGTAGACACATCGACTGTCTCATGAATAAAAATAACTCGGTGTTAAACGCACGTGGCCAGGAAGCGCGCGCTACATAACCTGTCATCAAAGACATTAGTTGGCGGGAACTATCCATTCATGAAGCGGCAAGCATAGCATCGATAAGAAACGAATATTGGAACTAATTTCCGACAATTTCTAATACTATAAACATGTTTGCGTTATTTTTGAGATGGATTGTTTGATTAACCATAATTGGTGTTATTAAGCCGAATATCCGATAAAATGACAACTGACAGTGAATGGTTACACACCCTTACACCGAAAAATAAGTGTCAGATAGTTACGTACGCATTCAGCTACACGGCGACTAATATGGGCCTTGCCGAGACAAATGTCTAAAGTTTTTAGCACGAGACCGGCAAGTGGTGAATGAAACACGCTCTGGTTTAGGCCTACTGCTTGTGTAAATTTCTTTAGACGCATTTAGCTAGTTAGATTGCGTGGCTCTGGCCGAAAGACAGTCTCTGCTTTGGCAAATGAACTCTGGTGACACGCACGCGCTCGCTTACTCGCCGACGAACTTCAAAACAAACGTCACGTGACAACAACATGTGTGTTCGTCCAGGCATTTTTCTCGCCGTGTTGCCGCTCATACTTGTAGATGGCACGTTGCACAGATTTATACTTAAACCTGCCGTTAATCCAGACTCCACGGGAACTTAAAAACCTTAGAGACGCTACTTATAAAACTTAATGAGGATTTCAGGTAATTATCGAAACCATTTTTATTCAAGCATTGAAGTCGCCATATCGAAGACGGCGATTTCGAAGTAGTCAGTTGGCGAGTTTTCGCCCTGGGATTTCAGCACAATTTTCTGTAAAATGATCGTAATTTAGCAGCAAAGTTTGACAGCAATGCACCACAGTTTTGTTGAAAGTCTTTCATAGGTTACATATACGTCACAGAGCGCAAATTTGATGAATCTTAGCTTCCGATTTCACCCGTTTCGGAGACCGGGTTTCAACCGCCTTGGGTTATAATAAGCGCCCCCCTGAACCGAACTTTTCTAAGCGCCCTGGGCGGTTATTACGGCGAATACGGTATATTTATAGACTTTTATAGCCTGGTTCATCATTAGTCAATTGTCATCATTACTGTATTTGAAACATCCTGTGTAACAACAGGATTGCTTTGAACAATGATTTATTGTTGAATCCCCAGATTTGGTGCCCCTCGCCACCAACAAAGATTTTTTTCCATTCGTTGTTCGAACATGAACAGAATGTCACCAAGCAATTGAGTTCTTGCTGATCCCGTAGTGATAATGTTGTATAAATGCCATTGAAGTAGCGTAACTTGCAGCTACAACTCAAACTGTGTCGAGTGTTTTTTGTGTAAAACCCCCACTCAAATATGAAGAGCTATAGGTCTGCACAGGAAATGAGACTCTCAGTCCATCACTCCTGTTGAATTGTTATCGGGCAGACTCATGCCATCAAGTACTCAGTTACACCCTTCAAGTGATTGAAAGAGGTTCACCAAATGGGTAACTGGGATTTGACAGGCTGGTTTTCACAGAGAAAACAAACAACAGTTGGTCATGTGAGAAAGATAAAGCCATTCAGGCATTAAGCTGGTCTGTGAAACCACCAACACTTCATCTGTCTCAATCAGTCAGGCTGGTACTTCCCGCTGAAGCTACAGAGTCTGAAAGGACTACTGAACATTTGATGTACTGCATCAACTCAAAGATGACCATAACAATGTTCTTGTTATCATAAACACTCTTGTTCCACAGAAAGTTCAATTCCATAATGTTCATACACCCAAGGTTGATGACCTTAGTTCCACCCATAAAAATATATCCTTCATTGTGACTTCATTCATAGGGTTCCGTATACTTATTGACCAACTCACACATTGATTCACACCTCAAATCTGTCATTTCAAGAAAGTTCCCAAAAAGTTAGGTAATACCAGATTTCACACTGAAGCATTTTCTCTAAAAACAATTGAGCTATTAGATGTCTCTCACACTTTTCAGCCTTATATGTTTTGATCAAAACCGCGAAGGCAACTTTAAGGGGTCCCAACTATATGTCAGAAAGCCCTATACAACTGGTTAATTTCAACGTATCATTTACAGTCCCCATTACACTAATGTCGACGTTTTGGGGAGTTACAGTCAGTATGAACAGCAAATTTCACTTCTGGATCGTAGTTAACAGTGCTAGTTAACTTCGCAGTTCAACAGGTGAACTAACAATAGATGCGTCATGATGGCTCAATAGCTTTTAAATCCACCTCTTTACTCCACAGTTAACTCTCGCTGTTAATTTACGATTCAAGACCGAGGTTAAGATGTATTCCCATTGACTGAAGCTTCGATGTTACCAAAGCTCAGAGCCAATAAGTTACACTTCACTGAACGGTTGGTTTTAGGCGTTACTCTTTAGGGTTCCCAATAATAGCCATACACATTTGTGCACCACACACTACCCCCCCTTGCAAGCGTACAAAAATAGTGATGTTTTATAAGGTCTATTTTTACATATCTAGACTCGTGCTAGCTGCTTGCCAGCTCGCCATTGGCGAATTATGAGTGGCACTGGCAATGGCAGACTATAAGTCTATTCGCCAACTTGGCGAATGCTTTTGCAACTTGACAACAAAAATTAATTTCGGGAAACCTAATCTTGTGTCAACTCGGCTCGAATCAAGTCGCCACAACATTCTTACTTCGATTAAAAGTCCTAGGCTAAAAATAGCAAGCGAATGTTCCATTTCATGTCTGTCACGTCCCCCCCTCCTTGAAATCACTTTTACAGCAATGTTCAACTGTGTAATGCCCATGTGGCAGGTGTAGGGGGAACCTCTGCCAAACCTTTAACGTCATAATAAAACCCATGTTGGCTGACATCCCCTCCAACGTATTAGGCTGCTCTATGACCTTGGGAGTATAGACCATTTTTTTCTGAAGGCAAGTCTTTTCTTACAGTACATTTATGAAAAGGACCTGTGCATAACATGAAAAATAAAAACTTCCGTCTATGTAACTGTATTTTTATCATTTGCAGGGGTTGGGAAATGAGACAGTATTTGGCTAATAACTTTTGAAAATGGCTGAAAGCTGCTTCTAGCGCAAGCCTAATGTATGTATCAAATTATAAATGTACGAGAAAGTTAAATGCCAGCGTTGCCTTTTTCTGTGATATACCGGTAGTATAAAAATATAACATTAGTTTCAAACAATTCCTTGTGTATGTGTTTCCTCTTAAACTAAATTTGAGTCACATGGGGCGATACAAGGTTGACAACATGTTGATATCGTTGATCCTGGGTATAGTTCAGTGGACTTCTCACAGCCAGCGAGAAAAATTAAGCCAAACCATGTGCTCTCATTGAAAATATACAGCAATCTTGCTTTTCTACTTAAAGATCCTAGGAGGTCCTCTTAAGGTCCTTTCACATTGACGTAACTCCAGTCTGAGCGAAGCGTCGACGTAAACAGCGCAGTTAACCAGACCGTTAATACTGGCTTCAGTAGTTAAAAAAACATCGAAGTAAGCGGTTGGTGCCACTGTCGTCATCAAAGTTATCGCAAGGTAACGTTGTACGCTAAGATTTTTTCAATGTTTCAATTTGGACAAGTGCCAAGTGACATTAAACTTATTTTTAAATCGATTGGTTACTATTAGAGCAAAATATAAGGAGCTATTAGTGACGGCACTTGACCCTGTAACTGTTGACGATAACAGTGGCACCTGGGATAACTTCGATTGGACCGAAGTTAAGCGTTCATACTGAACCGCAGCATCGACACTGCGCTATTAAATCCACCTATTAACTGCGATGTTAACTGGAGCTGTTCACTGCGATCCAGAACCGGAATTAAGCGTTCATACTGACCGCAACTCCCCAAACCATCGACGTGTCGACGTTAGTATGAAAGGCCCTTTAGTGAGGACCTAGCCTCTGAAATCCACCTAGCTCAGTATCTGTGGTTAAGGCTTAAGCGATGACTGATAGGTACCATAACACCAGTATCCCAAACCACAATAATCACTTGATATAAACAAGTTGGGTAACCCCTCTCAATATGTTGGGTGTTGTGTTTTTGCCCCTTCATAAAGCATGCCAAATCCACTATTTGCTTCAGGATTGCCATTCACCTAAGGCAGACATAAACAAACTAAACATCAAGAGCAGAGCAGGACAATGAATGCGCTCAATACTGCAGATATAACTAATTAGTTAACAGTGTTTTATGACAGAAAAATTTGATTTTTGACGTCACCAATCAGTTATTAATTAGGTAATGTGGACATATCTTTTTACTAAAATTAGCGAAAAGAAAGGTACGGGCATCATCAACAACATAGTCAAATTTTATTTGAAAAAGATGAAATCTCAAAACAGCTGTAAAGTTACCTCAATTCTGATTTCATAGTGGTTTTAAGCAACTTCTTATTTATTGACGAAAATAATGAAAATCCTACTTTTTGGTAGCCCCTCAAGCAAAATTGAATTTTAAAACGATTTCTGGTTGAGTTTTTGAGAACACTGCTTAAAGCATTGTAGTGATTGAAAGTTCCATATGAACGCAAACAATCTGTTTGGAGATCGGAGGTTCCGATATCCGATATTAGCTTGGACATTTTGTCTTGGGTAATACGTAAACTTAACTTTAGTGTCATTGGAGTTATCAACAGATGTCACAGGTAGGAATAGGGCATGTTATAGCACCATGTAGCTTCCTTAATGTAACAGCCTTGGTTTCCACATCCTATTAAGTTGATCTCAAACCTTTTTAGTGGCCTCCATTTTAACTCGTATATCAAAAAACTAAGCTTTGTCAATTAGCATAGTACATATTTTCTGAAAGAAAAATAATCGGGGAATATAAAATTATGTTTTATTCATATGTTTTGTATCAGCAGTGTTATTAGGATAACACTTTTTTAAGTCAAAATTTCATTTTTAAGAAAGTTGCATTCATAGCAAAATAATCCCTCGGTTGATTATAATAAAACCTTAATTTTTAAACTAAAACTTCAGTTACCTCAAAAAATCTGTTAGGAATTTTAAATTAGTCTTTTCGTTTGGTTTCTATGACAAATCAACTCGCAAAACGTAAGGTATTTTGTAAAAAATAGAGGTCATATTCGCCTTTGTTACATTACACAAAAACAAGGCTTATGTATCAAAAAATCCTAACAGATTGGTGAGTAAATAAAAGAAGTTTGAAAAGTTTCAGAGAAATCCATCATGCCATTTTCGAAAACTCATGTTCCCAAGTTCAAATTAAGTCGGTTTGCTGAAGCCAAGAAAAGGCCAATTCAACTGGAACAAATGAAAATCTTAAGGTCTTCCGTTAATTCTTCAGTGAAAACTTGTTTTCGGTCAACATAACCTATACATGCCTTAGCAATGTTCACTATTTCAACATTCATTCACTATGTCAACTGAATTTACAGTGCGTAATTCACTTAATTATCGCTAACTCAGGCTTTCCCCTACATGTAAACTTCTGGGTGGCCCGCCACGCTCCTTTTTGGCCGTGCCACTCATAAATCATACTCAAATTGACCACGACACTGCTAATCATGACAGGGAAACTTCACCGCCACGCAAAAATCTCTAGGAGAATGATTGCTTTTAATAAAAATGATCGCTAGTAAAAATGATCGCTATCAAAAATGATAAAGTACAAGTCACACGGCACCTTTCACCGTTTGTGGATCGAACGGGAAAAATCATAATTTTACACTGGGCTCTCAGTCAATCCCCTTTCGTACCTCGTTTCAGCCTGGTTATCCGACAACGCACATAAACTTGATACAGCCGGGGACCAGGCAACGACCTCGATCCGAATTTTCTAAAATGGTGAAGCACCAGGGCTCACTAATGAAGTGAGAAACAGTAAGCTTTCTGCTTCATTCGATTGTGTCCGAGATATTGTGAATTATACTGCAGGGCATGACCTTCAACTGTTTAATCAACCATAGCCCTGCGCCAAAATGACCATATTGAATGGAAACAAGTCTCAGACCCGTCTGCTTGGACTGGATTATTCATCATCTGCTATGCCGACCAACGCCAATCCACTATCACTGATTTATGTTTAGCAAGACAATATCAATGAAGTTTCGTTATACGAATCAGTTTATTACGTCTAAAAAGTTCAAATATTTTTTGTTCTACTTTTGTCACATCATGGATAACTGAATTTTATAACACTGCTTCTTGTACTCAAGTGCGTCTATAACTGTGTCTCATTACAGCGATCACACTATGCCGGACACTTCATTGCCAATTTGTCTTGCGAAGTGTCCTTTACCCAGATACTTCCACTACAAGATGCTCGGGTTAAGGTCTTGTCTATGATGAGTAAATTTGTATAATGCACCAAATTGCACCCAATTAAATCTAGTTTCAATTTGAGCTACAGCCCTTTAACCTCTGACCTCGAATAAGTACTAAACAAATATCCACGTGGATGTACAGTTCTATGGTAGTTCCGCAAAATCTTTTTTTTGCTACACAGTATATATTTCGTATTTGAAGTTCCGCGAGAATGAAGATGAGGTATTTTGCTAGACATATGTGAAACATAGTAAAAATGGCCCATTTTTGTAAATAAGGTTTTGAGATATCCTTAACCTCATCAGTGTTCGCTACAATGCAAAGGTTCAACGAATTTAAGTTTACGGACGCACATCTGGTACTATAGAGTTAAGTTACGGTATAAAAAGACATTTTGACCACCACCACCAACAGTAGACTGGAGGTCTCATCAGATGGGCATGAGGTCAGTGACTGTCCATTAGGAAACAGTGACATAACATTGTGCCAGACCCCATTCTGTTTCATCAGCAAAGAATGAAAATAGCACATGTCAATCAAGGCTATCACTTTCAACAAGACTTAAGATCCAGAACTCTTTGTTGGAAAAAAGAAGAATTGAAAGTGACATTCACTACTTGCACACAACGGTGGCGCTGCAAAAATGATTGTTGTTTAGGGCACAACGCCTAGTTTTAGCATCAATGCAAACGTAAAAGTACGCGGGTTTCAAACATGCGGAACCATTGTAGCTGAGACAATAACGCCTCGTTTTCAAGTATAATGGCGAATTCGTGCAAGTAGTGAATTATCCGCCATGAAAGTGGTTTTCTGAGATAAAGCCAGATAACTTCAATGGTCAACTCCCTTGTTAACAAAGCTAAACCCACTTGACAAATGGCAAGAGTGTTTTAAATAGCTTTTCATACTGACCTAACTCTGGTTTGAGCCGAGTGTCGACGTAAACTGCAACGTTTATTAAACCGTTCATAGTGGTTTTGGTATTTAACGTACATCGAAGTAAACGGTAGGTGATGCTGTTGCCATCAAAGTAATCGCAAAAGTAGCGCTGCATGCTAAGGTTTTTTTAAGTGATAATTTGGGAGAATTTATATGTGCTAACTGACATGAAATTAATTTTTAATTTTTAAATCGATTGGGTGATTATTAAAGCACAATATAAGTAACTATTAGCGACTATACTACCCTTTTATTGTTGACGATAACAGTAGAACCTGGCGATAACTTCGAGGAGACCGAAGTTGACCATTATAGTGCACCACAGCGTCGACACTCCGCTGTTAAATTCACCTGTTTACTGTGAAGTTAACTGGCGCTGTTAACTTCGATCCAGGATTCAAGTTAAGCATTCATGCTGAGCGCAACTCTCAAAAACATTGAGGCGTCAATGTTAGTATGAAAGGCCCTTGTGTGTACTTAACTGGCAAAATCATCGGTCTTGACTGGAACTCAGTACCAAGAATTGGGATTTGAATAAACCCAAAAACACAACAGATTTGATTGTTGATCAAAGCTGATGACTTCCAACAATAACCCCCAAAATGCGTTTTTCATTCATAAACCCAATTATGTTCCTACAATAAAGTTCAGGCTTAGAACTAGAAGACTGAATAGCTAAATTTCACCAATGGGAGACTTTAAAGACGTATTGGGCGCTGATCACGCAACCAGTGACAGACAATTTTGTTGCCACCTGGCTGTGTAAACAGGTACTACTTCTTTGCAGAAGGTGGCAATTTAGGGGAACATGTTTGACTTCGTGCAAAGACCCTTTTATGGTGTATTTGATGCATTTTATATAAATAAAGTGATATTGTCGTCTAGAGTTAACTAATATCGGGTCTCACGAAAAGTATCGCACAATGATACTTGAAAATCTCTCAACAGCAACGGCTGAATCTTGCACACTATTCTTAAGCTCTGTCCCATAATTTTATGGAAACTTCAGTACCAACTACTAATCTCCATTATTATCTCCCGATGTTGTCGAGCCAGCTGATGAGGAATCAAAAAAGCCGGTCCACAGTCCCACAAAAGGGAAAGCCCTATAAGAGATTAGGACGCTCCATGACATAAGAGGAGAGCATTCTAAAACCAAGGCTTGGAATGACCAATGACGAAAAACGCGGAAATTTTTACGGCCCAAAACATGCTTGAAGTAGTCGATGGGGACCCTTTGCCGACAAAAATCGGGAGGACTAAAAAATAAAAAAGGTACCACCTCCAGAACTGTGCAACTGAGTCTTTTTAGCTCGTCCGTCCAATCCCACCTCTACACATTTTTGGGCTGCAGAGTCGTAGTATTTGTCACCGCGGTTTACAATCACACGAGACGCCATTGAAAAATCCACCACGCTATCCCAGATGCCCCGGCAATGTTGACAATTTACGTTCCTCCGAAACATAAAGAGCAATTTCTGCTTTTCGAGGTGAAAGTCGTCGGCAACGTCGCGGTAAGAAAGGAATTTGCCGCGGAAATTTTATATCAAATCCGATTTTTTTACGTGAAAATATAATAAAATACGCGGACAGAACATTTGAAAAAAGCGGAAATCCGCGTTTCCGCGGAAAATTCCAAGCCTTGTACAATTGATTTACATTTTGAGCGTCGAGGATGACACTAATTACTACTAATATTTGAAACAAAAGTAACTGGCACTACATCCGAGAAAAAGTGTCAGAGATAAGTCCCGTGTTTTGTATTCATAGAGGTGAAGATGCACATTTTTACATTATGAGGGACATATGACTTCCTTACAAGTGCTTTCAGAAAAACAAATTACCAGACTTTTTATTTGACAGGTCAGTTTCTGCATTAAGAAAACAGGGGAAGTCCCCACGCTGGAATAACATCAATAACACATGATTAGTTTGCTCTAATTACTACCATTACAGGTCCACCCAACATTGCATACTGCCCAACTCTGGTAAGCTCAGACACCACTAGACAACCACACCTCAAGTTGCAATTTAATATTTGACTCCACCTGGGAGACAGCCGTTGACCCAAAAAACCCACAGTGGCTCAATGAACATTACTAGCAGTGGGGCGCTGAATTCCTAAAATTATCCCAGAAGAAACTGCTCAGACCAGGTTTCCGCCATATACAAGCTAAACTTAGCATTAACCATCTGCATTAACTTGAATTGGCTGATCAGCAGGATTTTCCAAAACAGCTTGTCTGTCATACAAGCAAATACATCCCTGGTGAACAGAACGCGAGCAGACAGATAAAATACAAATTATCAGAAAGAATACCTAGTGTTGTAAAATATTGGGGGACATGTGCCCCTCTGTCCATTTTCAAATACCTGTCAACAATTAAGACTTCATTCAACAACGAATGAAGACAACTATAAGCACTTTACCAGTTGGACCTGTCTATAGTCTTAACACCCATCACTAATTGAATAAACTCAACATCAGGTGTGCACACTGTACAGTCCCACATGTTAATGTACTGAGCAAAAAGGGGACTGTACTAGCCACACAGAGTGATACTGCAGCTTAATGAGCATGACAGATGACGGACAGCCGACAACTCCCATCACCTGTTGCGGTTTAACCAGGTAAAATATTTGACAGTCTGACAAGTGAATGATAATGATCTTATACACCTGTCAACCCCACACCAGGCAAACAGACATGTATTCTCTGTAATTATGATTTCATAAACAATGCACGCTTTATTGCCCATTTCAGTGAAAGATTTACCTAATGCTAAGAATTGACCAGTCTCCCAATACTTCAAGCTCATTGCATTGGCTTTAAAACTCGTCACGTCTAAGTCAAAGTCATCGCGTCGAAATTCAAAACATGAGCAGTGGCGTGTATTACATTAGCCAACAATGGAAGATTTTTACTAGGAACTAGAGTGCTTTCAAAGTCAACTGTGTTATTTGGGAGACGAAAATCATGACAATGAAACTCACAGCAATGACCTGGAACGAGTATGGGTGTCGATAACGGGAAAAGTACCTCTGTATGCACTTGGTCCTATGCTCACGGACTTAAGACTACAAGGAAATGTTTGAGCTGGCGGGGAGTGAAAGTGAACAACAAAGCCAGACCCAGTGTGAAGAAAATAACTTTGCTTCATGGCACGAAGTGAAAATCATGATTCACCGTTAGCTCAGCACATACTGAACACAGGTAAAAAAATTAGACAAAACACTGAAGGGCTCCACCAGTTAAGAGACTGTGGCAATCCTCTGGACATAAATGGGTGTGCTATGTTCACTTAACCTTATCACACTCTCAACAGAGTCCTCTCAGTATGTTACACGTTTGGAATGTCAAGGGTATTGAGAGATGGTACCTCAGAAAAACCTCAATGAGGGCAGTCTCTTATAGGCTACCACTACAACAAACCATGGTCCTGTATATGCCCAAAGTACCGCCACCCCTTGCTTGAATTGAAATTGCTTACAACCAATGCCTTGGCAACTAAAACTCGACCATCTTTGAACATGATCTGATCCAATGGCAGTGTTCACTCCGCAACTGACAACCCAAACCTATAGGAAGCATGCTAACACCAGCCAATAAGTCCCAGAAGCCCATGGCCAGTAAATGTCTTCACCATTACACTATTACACATTTACTTGCCTTGATACCCACTTGGCATTTATTAAGTTTCAGTGAGCTAATCATTGGCTTGTTGTTGATAAGCCTAATTTAAAGCAGCAAAGACATTGTTAATGGTGGCAACACCTAATCTTCCAAACTGCTCGCTATTTTTACAACAGGGTTACCGGCCATTCAAGCGTGTACTTAAGTGCCAGCAAATCAGGCGCATGGACACCTTGTAGCATGCCTTGGGAGAACAGTGAATAACTTAACCCAACAGTTCTTCCAACAAGATAAGGCGATATTAGGACAGAAATTGGACTGAATCAAAAGTTGGCGTAGGGTTTATTGGTCGACCTTTGAGTGAAGTTTGGTTTTAAAGGTTGTTTTCACTTTCCATGCGAGACCATTTCCAAACATTTCCGACATTACTTGATAACCAAATATGTTGTTTCCAAACAATGGTTATGACCCCAGATATGCTGGAAAATAATTATATTACGAGGCTTAATTCATGAAATTCTTGTCTCATCATATACAAACACCACATAGGGTAGAAAATATCTCATATATAAACAACACATAAGGTTTAAAAAACATAGTTAGTTCAGGTTTGTACCCTTTTGAAACCATAGCATAATTTTGGCCAGTGCGATTAAATTATCAGTTACATATAGTCAGCCATACATTAAAAATCAAACATCAGTAACTTCCAACTTTTGAAATGCATTGCCCATCTGTAGTACAGGGTCACCATTGTTGCAAGAACCACCACCCCAGTGAGTTCTCTGATTTCACATCATACCAGGGATCTGGGTACTATTTCAGCCCTCCTTAAACTGCTACAAGTCACTTACAGGGGTTCCACACTTGGAGAGCAAGTTTCCTCCACAGGATAACTGGTGGAGACATGGGTGTCTATTGCCCTTGAATTAATGACTTTAATCTTGGCAAACACTAGTAACATAATACTTGTGATGAAGTCATTATTACAAATCTACACCAGCTTATCTAGGGACACTATGTGTTCATTGCTCCCAGTCAGCACTGATTGCCTGGCAACATGTGTTAGATAATAAAAACAACTTGGCAAGTTTTTCACATTAGCAGTATTTTACATTAGTAAACAGTTGTGGGTTGGACCAAATGCTATCGTTTTTCGTTAAACATTTTTGCCAATATTCAGAAACCTAGATATGAGACTGTTTGAAAAGAGTCACTTTTGCTGGCGGGTTTCAGTTAAGCCTACTGTCGGCCTTAAAAGTTGCAAGACGTGTCCGTTGAGAAGTTGCATGATTTTGTACAGTTGTATCACGAGACTCACAACAGCAGATATCAGACATGATAAACAATAAATTAATATCTAATTCGCGTCACATTCGTCATAGTTCAAAACAAATCATTGCTCTACCAAATACAAGGTTTTCTTACGTCCACTGAACTGAACCCATGGCAGGCAGTGAAAGTAATCTGTTTCAACAAAATTGTGGATATTTTAAATCCTACCAGCCAAAAAGAATGTTATTTTGTTCACCCATCCCAGCCAAGCGCAAAATACAACTTCACAAATTCGTCAGCCAGCTGAGTTCATTTTCTGAGATTTCTGTTATTTTCCTTGACTCTAGAGTTTACTTGGTGTTCCATATAGCTTCATACTCAATAAACTCTCAATAATACCTCTCACTTATGCACTGCCGGTGGAAAAGTTGGACAGAGGTGAAATGCTCGACCTTAGCAACAAGTTGTCAGCAGAACCTGCAGCGTCACGGGACATTTTGCAGCGTCGTACACACAGCACAATTTTGATGTTGGCTGGCATGTCACCCCGTCAACACAATACACTTGCTAAGACAGCACCATGCATATAACCAAAAGACTGTGATCACACTAGCTCTTATAGAGAAACTCTTGCATCTATGAGACTCAGTCATGAAAAAGGTAACATCACCAGCAGTAAGATTATTTCTTTGAAGGTACCTGTCATGATAAGACTTCAGTTGCCAGGTTGACTTGCCATAAATCGACCAGTTGGGGTCATCGTGATGTTCTATTCAGCACTGCTGTACCTTGGTCTAAATTTCCTGTGTGATTTCATTTTGCCACCAAGACAATTGCCGAGAAAAAAAGACACATTACCTGCACAGGATGAATATTCGAGCAAACAGAACAGTGCCTAAATCGATTTTGGTTTCCATACTATAAACAGTGAAATGCCCAAGTTTCATCCAATAGGTATAAATCGATTAAAAACAAATCCAATTCGAACTTCAGTGGAAATGGGGCAGATGTTTCAATTCATAACCTCCAGAGACAGGTTCAGCACCATGTTTTACGCATAATTCCCAAAGAGATTTGAACCCCAAACTGATTCAAAGGCTTTCAGTGTAAACAGATTATTACTCAAGTCAATCTGAGGGCCATCAGTTGATAAAGCACCAACAAGTGTCATGCCATTGTGGTTGTTGATTGGAGCCAGCAGGGTCAGTGATGCCAGACAATGAGAACCACATGTTGGCACTGGCAGTCCAATAGGGGGCGGGGGGGGTCATACTTAAGAAAAGGCAGCACCAGTGAAAGTCAGCAAGACCACATGCTCATTTGTGATACACACTAATATGGTGGTATTGGCAGCCCAAGAGGGGGGCTTATGTTTCAGAAGCTGCATTTGTGATCGAGGTAAGGCAATATGGTCGTATTGTAAGCAAAGAGGGGACCATGCTCAGGATCAACACTAACACCTGAAAGTTAGCAACAGCATCAGCTGCACATACGATAGTATGTGGCAGCCCAAGAGGGGGGTCGTGCGTGGGGAGCAGCCCTAGCAAGTGAAACCTAGCAAAACACCATGTGCTAAATTTTATGGGGAGGGAGACATTTGAGGCCTGATCTCGCAAACCTCACAAGACACAATTAGCGTCACCTAACTAAATCCTAAGGAAGACGGAACACAACATTGCAATGGGCAGTGATTACGGTATATGAAAAAACCCAGATGGTTGATGGATATGGTTTATGTTTATGCAGTATTTTTACTGTATAAAGGGAGTGTCTGCAATAAAGTTTACCATGTCCTACACATACAACTGGAGTTTAACAGATCATGTTCCAAATCAATGCTAAACAGGGAAGGCAATTTCTGGCCCCTGAAAATGTCAGTCTGGCCCGTCACAAAATAGCAGCTGAACACATCTCGCAGAACTTTAAAAGCATTCCCATGAAGACAATTTCTGGCACATTCATAGCTTCTATGAAACGTGAAAATTTAATACAGAGATTTTATAGGGCAATCTTTCACAACTTTATGAAAGGAATTTTACTGTACAGCAATCTACAATAAATAGTTATGCGTGGTTATAAATTATGACACTGACATCGTACAAACAAGAATCATGGCACTTATGAAGACTAAGTATTCTTGCCTATTCTTAATCTACGGGTGGGTAAAGTTGCTTTGATTCAGAAACCAACAAGGCCGAACAGTAACATACAACTTCATCAAATTTTTCAACAAAATAGGAAGAAAACCTATCTGCAATTTATTACTTGTATTGTACAGCAGTCATCAATAAACACACAATAGAATACTTTAAACTGCAGTGAGCTTATGGAAAATGGAAATGACTGCTTTTTGTTGGATTTCAAGGAAATTTTAACTTGGTCAAAAGTAGTGCTCTTTCGACACTTGATCAAATGTGTTCAAAATACACAGAACTGCAGAGTGGAATTTTCAAAATAACGTTAGACTTGTTTAAATTTCTGTTGGTGCATCTTAATTATCGACTTTTAAAGCATTTTGAGCATAAGTCATTCTCTTGATTTATGAAGGCTTCGTTCCGAAAAACTTGGACCTATTTCAAAAACCAACAGTTCCCTCAAAAAGACTAATATGATTGGAGGAATAATATTTTTTAAATCTCTGTTCAAAGTCTACTAAAACTAAAAAAAAAATACATAGTGAAAAAAATAAAGACCAGTACATAAAAATCATAAATTTTGTTAGAGAGAAAATATATATTTGGAAGCGTAAGAGCTAACAGAATTTAAGATACTTGTACTTAAGTACAACCTGGTAAACAAGGTTCACAGTTACCTTTAAGAACCCAATTTTTTTCCACTGAACAACAGGCATCATACTTGTTCTCCAAATCTGGGACACCTGTAAGTGACTAATCCTAATGACATTCACAAACTGAAACCAAAAGATAACCTTTTAATGTCAGTGACGGAAATAGGATTAAGGTTAAATATTACGCAATGGTAAATGTGACAATTAACAAATATGATAGACACCCCTTCTCGATAGATCACACAAAATTTATCAAACAAGATAGGCCAAAACTTGTCATTTCTCCCAGTGTCAAGTCCCGGAAATTATAACAATAGTGTTTCAGGTCCAACTCATAATGAAACAAAAAACCTGCCCGGAGATTAATTTAAGAAAAAACATACCAAAAGACAGGGCCTTGTTTCAAAACTTTTAGACTGTGCCAGGTTACCATGACGACAGTTGTCTGGAATCAAAACATTAGGAAAACCCAAATGGGTGCACAGGAATGTTGGTATCACATGAGAAGATGTTTATAGGAACTTCAGTTGCAATAGCTTGAGGTTTGGGCAAGGAATGCAGGAATCACATTATTCAAGAGGTCAAGGGAAATCTTGTTCAGTCATTGCTGATAGGACTGGGCTACTGCCCACTGATAATAGTCTGTACCACCTTTGCTCTGCATCAATCAGAAATCTAGATTAAGCTGTTAAGATTAGATTTATCATGGAAATCTACATGTTCTTAGAAGCACAACATTGTTTTACGTTCCATTACCATCTGTGCTGTTAAACACAGAATGGACACACCAGATGTGTTTACACAATAACTAGAACAAGAACTTTGTTAAATCCAGTGTGAATGTGCTTGGCTCAGGTCAGGCAAGTTTCAGACAGAGATTGAGTCACTGAAGTGGTGGCCCTATCTCCCCAGTACTGACTGCTGGTCGTGTGCAGTAGTCAATATCGCAATATTGCGGTAGAAAGCTATTAGGATGTTCAAGTAGTTGTTCGTTCTTTCTGAGAGTTTCGCTTTTCTTTTTCGGTTTTGAGAAACATAAAAGAAATGAGAGGGATTTAAAGAGTGACACTTGGAGAAAGAAATTAAAAATTGAAATGTGACGTCAACGTCGTCAAAGCCAAGAACATACACTATCATGACCCCAACACTTCTTACAAAAACACATTAGATAAACTGGAAGGAGATATATTTACGTACTAAATTTGAAAAGGTTTGGTCAAAGAATTACGGAGATAGAGCTCTGCAAACAATTAGAAAAGTTACCGTCACAGCGTCACCTTGCGTCTGATTTCACCCCAGGAAAAGTCCTCTGGCTATTGACTAGGTAAACATTGTACATAAATTTCAAATGATCAGATGAAAACTGCAATCTCTAGCACAAATAATTGATAGGCTAACAAAGTGCAGCTACAATTAACTAATCAACAAAGGAGCAGCCACCTGAGCAGTAAATCCTGAATATCGTGGTAACTCGTAGCAAGTAACAGCTTTCATATACTGATAGTCCACATACAAATTTCAGACATATCCGCCATGATAGATGCCGAAGATACGGCACAAAAACCTGGACATTGGAGACCAGTGGACAGAAATCTCCAATAACTCGACAACGATAAAACATAAGAGAGAAACAAAGGAGATATTTGCGATAGCCCTGCTAATGATCATCTGCGTCCTATGTTCGTTTAAAAGAGGAATTCAGTAAGAGAATCAATGAATGAATGTGCATTTTGGGGAAGAAATTGCACGTGTCACAGGTGTAAGATTGGGAATGGGGTACGGTAAGGGTGTACCTTTTTAGTCGGCAGCTCTTACGACAGATTGGGAGCCTTAAACATTTTATTTGGCAACCTGCGATTTTCAGTTTTGACGACCTCAGGTTTCGTTTGGCGACTTGGATTTTCGCCAGGTCGCCAGTGGAGAGCTGCGAAGGTCATAACTACAATTTGGAACCTTTCCGCATCCTAGGCAATGTGATATGGAAGATGTTTTATGACTTGAAAGTTATCTCGATGTATATGAAGGTAAGTAGTGATCTTGCTCCCCTGCCCCCCCCCCNCCTGCCCCCCCCCCCGCCCCTCTCAAAGTATGAATACATGCTTCTGGAAAACATTCAGTGGCCCCTTGATTCCTAGATAATTGATGAGTACCAGCAATGTATGGCATTTCAGTGGAATTTCATCTGAAAGCTTCATATTTCAGTTTACAAAAATAGACAAGTTCAGCCTAGAATTGATTATAACTACATGCTCTAAGTTGTTTGTTTAATATCGCATGTTTACTGCCTTCAAGCCAGCTCAGGGGCCACATAGAAAGCAATAAAGCAGTTTGGCAGCATCAGGCAAAATCCCAACCATATCCGCGTTAAAACTTAAGCTTTATAGCCCTGAAATATTTTTAAGTGATACGCTATCTCAATTCACTTTTTAGATGAGCAATTGATCTCGAGACTCTCGTTCGAGTTTCTACTCGGTTTTTTGTTAGAGCATCATCACCCTCAATCGTAATAAGGAAGAAAAAAATGGAGAACCTCATTTTAACTTATCAGTTGGCTAATGATCCAGGCAATCGTGTCTGGTTTTAACCAACTTCTTAAAGTGCTAGGCTAAATAAAACATTTAGCATAATCTAAATGGTGGGTAATTAGACCAATTGCTCTACGCAACGCAACGATTGTACCATGAGAGAAAAGTAATCAGACAAAATATAATTTCCCTTGTCATGACGGCAAAAAATGACTCTATGACTATTAATGCAGCAAAAAATGACTCCATGACTATTAATGCAGCAAAAAATGACTCTATGACTATTAATGCAGCAAAAAATGACTCTATGACTATTAATGCAGCAAAAAATGACTCTATATGACTATTAATGCAGCAGAAAAAACAGAATGGCTTATCCACCTTAGTACTAACTTTTCTGTTCATCCCTCTTTGTTCTCAGTCAAATGGAAAGACTAGTCAGGCAATGAATTCAACTTCAGACTTGCCCGTATGGCGGAGAATTCCGGGTCGTTTTGTCTGAATGCTTTTGATTTCTTGTCTACAACTTGAAACTGATATTGAAGAACTTGTAACATGCTAAGTCTTCGTGTCATACCCGGCAGCAACAGATGCGTTTCCAGCATCACTGCATTTAACTTAGGTCTAAAGCAGTCATGATGTCACAGAGTGATGTTAACAATCACGATTTTTGAAACAACAGGGCTCTCGATCACCTCAAAGGGAAAGGTGCCTGTGCCTTCTGCGCGGAATGTTTGGGGTGAGATGGAAAATTCTACCCCCAATCACCATCAGTAGCACACCCCACCCCTGCTGCAAGCTCTCACAGCGGCTCTGCCTCAAGCAGCCAAAACTAACTTTTTGTGCTCTTTTAAATTGTCACCAATGATTCGAGCCTCGAGGGGATTTTTTCAATCATACGTGGGGAATTTTTGGGCGTAACAAGAATTTAAATGATTTGCCAACATTTTTCAGTGGAATAGGACTAACGTTCGGCCCCCAAAATCAAGGGATTGAGGACCCTGTTACAATATATGTTTATGAACCCCTATTCTGTGGCATGAAACCATCATTTTGATCCAGTATTAGAATTTTGGTTTGGAACCCTTAACTTCGTTTTTTCATAGGTGAGTTAGCATTCTTGATTACTTGTGATTACATCATGGACAAAACGCAATTCAGCAATTGCTCTAAGATGAGGATTCACAACATTAACTTCTTTTATTCACTCAGAATTTTAACTTTGACTTGATTAGAAATTGCGTAGGACCTTTAGCATTCTCTGGGCTTTAGTTGAACTTTTAACTTCTTTTTCATGACATGCAGATGCCAGCCACTTTGTAAATAGTCCAGTGACTAATTTGGGTTAATGTAACACCATGCCATAACTGCAGTTAAAACAGATCTATGAATAACTTGGAATGTAGTAGCCAAATAACAATGACATATAATAATTACTCACAGGTCTCTAAAAGACTTGGAAAAACAACCTCATGACGTAGATATATTACATAATGTAAATGAGGGTTTTCTATTTATTTATTCATTTATAACATTTAAAATGAGCCGAGGGTGAGGGTGGCCTCTTCAGACAGTCAACACTGCTTTCAAAGAGGGCCCTCAACAACAGTTACAGGTCATAAGTTTCTGCCAATAAATTAGCAGTTTCTAGTGTTAACTGATAACAAATATAGTAGGAAACATCTAGTATTTGTTCCAATTCTTCATCTTGTATTTTCCTTTTCAAAAAAATATTTCTCCGCAACCGAGGACAACAATTCTCGGGATCTATCATCGACATTAAGTTGAGAGAACACATGAATTCAAAATTAACTAATACAATCAGTCTTGAAATATTCCTTCCATGAGAGGACTAAAATTTTGACACCACCAAGAACACCAAGTCATTAACAACTCAAGAAAAGGCGTCTAAGTCCTTTAGAGATGGCCACCCAGTGTATTTTGTAAGCCTTTTTTTCTTGGAAAACTGTATGCATTAGTGTTTATGGCTAAGAAATGGAAATTATGCAGACACACCGACTCATTTCGAGGAGTTCACCTTCATAAGTGGAATCAGGATGTTTGACCTCGAGAGCCAAGAGACTCATGGGCAACTGTGGGTATGATAAAAATCTACGATACTATGAGCACAGCACTAGTGAAGCGGGCTGGAAGGGAAAACGTGAGATAGAGTGATACAAGGCCAGTGAAGCCAGCAGAGAGAGAGTTGAGGTTTCATCTTCCATTGGGAGGAGTTATCAGGAGGTCTAACTGGATTAGACCACACAGTGCACACACTTAACCACACTACACAAACAAGTAGGGCTGAGGAATGTTATGAAGTCACTCAACCACCAGCTATTGACTCCCTTTGCTAATCTTGGCTTGATACCAAATTACCAATATTATGTTGCAGCACAAGGCACTCCCTAAACTCTTCAGGAAAACCTGACAGATTTGACTCTTCTTAAAGATATAGGAAAACCCATTGTTTCACAGAACTAAAACGAACCAACAGCATTACCCTTTTGGTGCTAATTTAGATTTTTTAACCCCTTTCCCACCACAGAAACTTCACTTTCTTTTCAGACTAAAAAAAGTTATCACTAAGACAACATATGACGCAATTTTTTATAATGCTTACTACAACGTACAATAACAAGAGTTGAGCACAGACAGCGCTAAAACCCATTATATCTGGGCAACGATTACTGAGTAAGTGGCTTAGAGGCTAACTGAAAATTGTTCTCCTGCCATTTACGAGTGCTTATGAAAATAATCAGAGACATTCTTCATCAGATATTCTCTCTTTTATTTATTTACGAGCATACATTGAGAACACATCGGTTTACGTAGAAAGACAAAGTACACGTTTTGCAAGTCTCGCGTGATCGTATATCATTGCCACGACCTCTACCGATAACTTCGACGAAGCTTCACTCCGATCGTTCCCACTACACCGAAGTTTCGAAGACTACTGAAGTTTGGCTTTTAAATCCCACTGTTTTCAGTAAAGTTTTGCTTGCAGACTTAACTACCGAAGTTAAGCTTTCTTACATACAGAGAATTCAGTAAAAGCAAAGTTTAACCTCTAATGGGAATGCGGCTTTTGATCGAAGTTTGAAGCGCAACTAAATAGTTGAACATAACAAAGAAGTGTCGACACATACAGTGACAATGGATCAACTCCAGCGCCACCAAAGTTACCAGCAGATGACGCTGTTAACAACTGTGCATGTTGAATTTTTCATCATTCTAATTAAGTATAATAAGTATTTCATTTCAGTTTATTATCAAATATTGAATTTGTCCTATTAAGCCATTATGTCCTTATCACTCNCCCCAGTCCTTATTACTACCCCCCCCTCCCAACAGTATTTGAAACTTTTAACACAAGTGCCCACCCTTTCAGTCATGGAAATAATCCTACGTTGACAACTGGCCAACTCTGACTGGTTTGCACACCACAGAATTTGCCAGTTCAGATCAAAAACACCAAGTCAGTTTAAGTCTTACATTCTCTAAACAATGAGACTATCGCAAACATATTAGGGGCAACAACAGCATTTTCAAACTTTCACTTTGAGAGTTTGTCAATAGCACATTTGAATAGTTCATGAAAAGCACACATGATTAGGTTTTGAGTTTTGAAAATTGGACAAGAAATGTCACTTTTACAATCTAAAAGGTTTGTTAAATCTTGCAGTAATATGTTCCTCATGAATTCTGCTGGGGGTGCAACATGACTGGGTCTCATACCAAACTACCTGAGGCAGCAATTAGATTTTAAGGTAAGCCAAGTCTCATCCCACTACAATTCCTGGCAAGGTGAAGCGAACAGTGTAATATTTAACGTGACTTTTCACTCTCTATTAATCCCAGTGATCTAACAAAAATATCACATTCCATGCCCAAACCTCCAGCCTCTCAACAGTTTTGAAGATTGCCAGTCAAAACACACTTCAAACTGTCCCCATGTTTCAAGAGAAGTAAATACCACACCAGGACAAATCACTCTATATACACACTAATTTACACATGCTCAGATGACATCACAAGAAATGCTTCCCAATTAACCAGTACAAGTTCCCTAGCATCCGATTTCTGTATTCGCCAATTCCGATCTAACATTCTTTGGAGTCTAATGTAGGTATGATGTAAATTCTTCATTTAAATGGAACACAAAATGCCACACAGGTGAAATTTACTTTGTCAAATTTCTCAACAAAAATCACTTTACATGAAAATTTACTTAGCTTTTTAGCACAGTTTGTATAACATAGCTATTACCAAACAACATTTGGTAAATTTTTTAGCATTTGCAACAATGCGGTAAGCCTATGAAAAATCAAAAATATGGAATTTTGGAGATTATTTTTGTCAAGTATTGAATGTTTTAAATTACACACTGCCGATTCAGTAGACATTACGAATAAATGCTTCAAAAGCTAACATTTAGGTAATGGCATATATATGTTATATAGAGCAAAAACAAGTTTTTCGTCGAAGAATTAATCAGGATACCGTCAGATTTTTTCCGCTCGTAACATTTCCGGCTTTTTCACCACTTCGGCAAATCCATTTGATTTGAACTAAGGATGACTAGTTCTTGAAAACGGCTTGGTGAATTTTACTGAAACTATAAATTTTAATATTTATTCACCAGTCTCAAAAACGCTGTTAGGATTTTCCCTTTTAATGCCTAGTTTTCACACCGTAAGAGAGACGAATATGGCTACTATTTATCACAAAAATACATTACGTATTGCAAGTCAGGTTGGCAAAGAAACAAAACCAAATGAGTAATCGAAAATTCCTAACAGAGTTTTCGAAATAAAAACAGTTCCCTTAAAATCTACCAAAGTGATATTTCGCTATGAATGTACTGTGCTCGTCCAGGTAACGGACCATGTTTGGATTACCGCCCATCCCCGAAAATTTCGATTTTTCATGTTTAAGCGCCCATGCTCGGCTTACTGCCCACCCCCCCCAAATTTCTCATGAGCGAGACTTACATAAAAGTATCCTGTGCTTCTGTGAACGTTCGTCGCACAAAATTAAGATTCCAAAACGTGCGCAACTCGCTTACCTTTCTGTGACAATCAATCAGTTTTAGCGGAACTTGGACCTTGCCTTACTATGACAGTAAAATACCCATATTCTCATGCCCTTTTAACTGAAGGAGACACAATTGTTTCCTTTGGCTCACGCGCGGAACTCATGTCGGCATGTACTGATCACTGAGACAGCAAGGCTTACATGCGCGAGCACTGAAATGACCTTGAGACAGCACAGCTAGACAGTCTCGTGGCGTTTCTTGAGTTGAGGCTCGTCTCCGTTTGAATGAACGTGGATATAGAATACATCGCCGAAGATGGGCCCATTTAAAAAATGCTTGCATGTCCTTCAGTCTGGGAGTACGTACAGTTGCCACACCCGATTTGTCAATCATAACCTTGTCACCTTAGAATTTCGGCATTGTTTGGTTGGTGCGCGTTTGGTTGTTTTAGCGTTTTGCAGACGATAAAATGCAAGGCGTATGGATGTCTACTTTGCACTATTTTGTGATTCACTCATGTAATATCAAAAAAATTATGTACACGGTATTATTAACCAGCCATGTCGTAACACATTCAAGGTCATATGAGAAAATAGGCTTGTTGGACGTTATACTGAGCAAAAAAGTTACAGAAGAATTTGACATGTTCACTTTTAGCACCATATAATCCAATAATGGCAACAACATTCTTGTGATTATTAGTTTAGAAAAACATAGAAATTCAGCAAGCACAATTTGGTGCATATCAAGCAGGCCACAAACATGGGCTAGATATTTGTAAAAGTTCATGTTTTCTGTAGTCTCTCAAATAATAAAAAAGTAATGGCTAAATTGTCTTTTTTTAACGCTCACTACATTGCTAAAAACTGTTCAATCGTGATTGTTGATGATAGCTGTACTACATCAAGTAAACTGTCTTGTTTATTTTTATTAAAAGTTTTCATCAAATCAAATTTTATTGGTCTGTGGGGGTGGAGAGGGTAGCAGGTCTTGGGGTTGTGGGAAGTTGGGTTTTGTAATTTGTAAACACAACTTCTTATAAAGGGCAGCGTCATCGCTAATAGTTGCTTGTATTTTGCTCGAACAATTACCATTCAAATTAAAAATACGTTTTATGTCAATTAGCATATGTAAATGTTCCCAAATTGACTGAAGTTCAACAAACCTAGTTAACTTTGCAACTAACAGGTGGATTTAAAAGCGGGGCGTCATTGCTGCGGTGCGGTATGAACAGTCAACTTCGGTCTCATCGAAGTTTTTGCCAGGGGCCACTCTTATCATCAACAAGTAACAACAGTGTTGTCACTAACAGTTGCTTTAGTTTACTTAAATAATCACCACCTGAATAAGAAATGTTTTATTTCAATTAGCACAAGTCATATAAATGTTCTCAAATGGTGCGGTATGAACAATCAACTTCGGTCTCATCGAAGTTTTTGCCAGGGGTCACTGTTATCATCAACAAGTAACAACAGTGTTGTCACTAACAGTTGCTTTAGTTTGCTTAAATAATCACCACCTGAATAAGAAATGTTTTATTTCAATTAGCACAAGTCATATAAATGTTCTCAAATGGTGCGGTATGAACAGTCAACTTCGGTCTCATCGAAGTTTTTGCCAGGGGTCACTGTTATCATCAACAAGTAACAACAGTGTTGTCACTAACAGTTGCTTTAGTTTGTTTAAATAATCACCACCTGAATAAGAAATGTTTTATTTCAATTGGCACAAGTCATATAAATGTTCTCAAATTGTCACGTTAATAAAAATATTAGTGTGCACGCGATGCATCAGCCTACTTTGCGATTACTTCGATCATAACAGTGTCACATGCTGTTTACTTCGATGTCCAGAATGAATGGCTCAGTTAACTTCGATGTCCAGAATGAATGGCTCAGTTAACTTCGATGTCCAGAATGAATGGCTCAGTTAACTTCTTAGTTGGTACCAGAGTTACATTAGTAAGAAAGGGCCTTATCTTGCTAATTGTCCTGTTAACAGACAGCCAAAGTTCACTTTCATGTCCCAACAAATCAATAGAGCTGTATTTTTAAGATTTTGAACACCCTTCACAACACAGCAAGTTTCCATTACCCAACAGACTATGATATATTTAGGATCTCATATAATGACATGGCAATGACCATGTGGTTGCCACTTTCCTGTTTAATAGAGTTACATAACTAGTGATTTGTTGGTATCCTCAACAACCTTATCAAGAGGTCATCAGAGAAAGCATTATGACAATAATGCAATCCAATAGCTCAACTTCCTCTCCTAATCAGATTAACTCCCAACAGACTGAGTGTCAACTTGCAGAATTCTACTGCACATATGTGTGGCCATCCTAAGACACTGGTTGATCCACCAACTTAGACATCAAACACACCAGGCTGCAGGATGATAATCCTCTTGGGTTGCCAATGCCAACTAATCTCCAGGAGATTTACGTAAATTGAGAAAATATGCTGAAAACCACGAAATCCAACAAAATCAAACAAATATTTGTCAAGAACTGTAGCTGCTCTCCAGTTCTATCGGGTTCCTACGACCTCTTTGTCAATACTTGCGACACGTTTAAATGGCGAGCCCCCTAATCAGTATGGAATACCGCCACCATCATTCAGAGTTCTGACACTGGCATGCTTTCAATAATTGTGTGTCAAGTTAAAAATTGATGAAAAGTCCTAATTTTTTACATTTTAGTTATATAATTAAAAACATATCATGGTCAAAAAAATTCACTCAGCTATCGTGGCAAAACAGGAGGCACGCATGAAAACAACCCACACACACATGCACGGTAACACCTTGACACAATCGAGGTGTTCAATATGTACTGTGCTATTTGCAAAGTACATGGTGCAAGGTACTCTCACTGCAGTGACACTAAATTGAGAATTGAATTGCCATGAATACTGGTGTCGCCAGTGCGACTTCAGCTTATGTTTGGCGACCTGGAAAAATTCCAAGTCGCCACTGCGAGCATGGATATTCCTGGATTGCGCCTTTGCACCATTATCACATAAAAAATAAAAACGCGCAAGGACATTGCAGCACTGTGCACCCCNCCCCCCCGGGCGCATCTTTTAAAATGCAACACCCTTCCCAAAAATGCAAGATTCTAGTCCATTACGGCGTTTTCCCATTGCTCTCAACTTGTTAGATTCCATATGCCAACAACAAGTTGGGAAGATGACCCCTGTAGCCAGTATCTTACACAAATGATTAACTCCATTCTGGCATTTATGGAAGGCCAGCTCTATTTTGTTCGATAATTGCTCCACTCTCCAACAAGATCATATCTAGCCCGACAGGGCAGTGATATTAAAAATAAAAGTTAAGTTATAACATCTTTGAACATAAACCAATAGCATTTCTGAAATCCTCGTCGTGTTCAGTTTTTGGATCGCCAAAATCGCCCAACTACAACCAATGTTACGACACTCTATTCTTTCTGAATGAACCAATTCGCTCTGTTTCACACAGGCCTGTAATAAGCCTGGTAGATAATTGGTCTGCCTGTTGTCATACCGGACAAAATACTGTGCTTGGCAGTTAAAAAAAAGAAGCTGGATGTTATCACACCCTCACAACCCTCTACGTCTGGTAAAGTCACTGAACGAGAAAACGCTGTCATGCCCAAACTCTATTGTTTAAGCTGACTGAGCAGGGACACTGGGGCAACTTGACTTGTGTACATCATGGCTTATCGATGCAATTTAAATATCCCAAAACTGGCAAAAGAATGCAGTAACATTCTTACATATGTATATCAAATATCACAGAATGTACATGGGCATGGCAGCGCTATGGTACAAAGCCACAAAGGTGTCCAAAATGGGGGTACACTGTTGACTAGACCATATAGTTCCAATGCAGGGGTCAGCAAGTGCAAACTAGGACAGTTCATATTAACCATAAATGTACTCAGCAAGACACTTCTATTGAGTTTATGAAACAGTAGACAGAGAAACGTCAAAGGATTAGACCTCGTGCCGTCGTGGCTATAATTTACTTTTTACGGCTTTCAAGTTCAAGCCTTCAAGTAACGTCGGTTGGAAGCCAAGAAAATTCGGATTAGCCTTTACTTCTTTTTGATATCATTACGAGAGCAACTGAAAAAAATCTTTGAATTGTTCAATGCTTGGGCCGACAGTCGATCCGGCATTAGTCCCTAACTTGGAACTGCCGAAGGCGTCCAGATTCCGCGGGAAGCAGACGACCAACAGAATAACTAGCAAACAAGTAATCATCAGTAATTTCAATGTTTACTTAGATAACGCTACAAAATGACAATACAACAAAACAGTGTGTAATTGCGGTAATATAATCAGACTTTAACTTACCTACGCAGCATAAAAAACCCACAGCAAGCAATGTCTTCACAGGTCCCATCTTCAACACGTTGTACTGACACTGCCCGCGAATTCAAAATGGCTTCGAAGTTAAGCGTTGCTCCTCCAAGAAGGTGCCAACGACTTGGCAAGTAGGCTAATTATGCAACTCAAGTCAAAGAAAATTAGAGAAAGACGCGTAATCTCGTTGTATGGTTTGATTTCGTGAGAAGTGAAGCGTAACAATGACATCAGCAAACCATTCAGCTTGACCGAGGGCGCGGCGTATTTAGTAGGCTACTGTCCACTTCAGTGCGTCGATGGTGAAAGTGAGACGCCTGCCGAACAATCAATTTGGGTGTCGCGTTCCAACACAGATTATGTTGCCAAACGATGATCGCGAAGCAGAAACTATTTCCCACTTAGCCAAAACATCAAGATAAATAAGCGGAAGAAACTCATTTGCGTTTAATGATTCATTAACACAAGAGAAGGCTAAATGTCAAACGCATAACCGAAAGTCCTGGTTACGGAGTGCATGCGCCAAAAACCAGAAAAGAAAGACAGAAAAACAAGAAGAGAGAAATGCAACTGAAGAGAATATTTGTAAACCACGAGTGCTTTGATTTATCCTTCGAAGTCCCAGGCCATGACATTGTTTTTGGGGCCCCATTTTGTACTGATGAACGCATTTGAATCGTACTCATTCGTACGTGTAGGCTATTTAAAAGATTAGTCGAGGAAATTTGTGAAGCACAGTTTTTGCACAGCATATTAATTCACTGGATTTTAAATTCAAGAGGAGAATGCTAGGGAGTGAAAAACTATATTTCACCAGGGACTAGTCTCTGACAAGAGATAACGGAATCTTCTGTCGCTCTCCTTTTTCGTTGTTCCCGAAATAGTATATCACTAGATGAAAATTGAAAGCCTGACAGATCACATCAATTGTTGTTCATTTCCTTTTTTGAAATTACAGATCCTTTTTATAATTAAAGGCCCAGCCCTTGGAGAGGCCCGTTGATGTATTGTTATCGCGGCAACCCTTTTGATAGGAGGATCCAGGGATGTCAAATGGGTCCGGACCCCTTTTTTACCCTTGATTTTAGTGATGTCAGATCTACAGTTTTCAAATTGTTGACTTGGACCTCCCTTTTTTAAAAATCTTTGATCCGACCCCCGCCTCTTTAAAAATCCTGGATCCGCCCCTGTGCTTGGTGATTTTTATTAGTAGCTGTTTAAAAGGCCGCTTATGGAGGGAGGGCCTAATGATACAATCTAATACCTCAGTTTTCCTGTTTCAGTGAAATCGTACAACCTTTTATGCTGAGGAAGGTCATTTCCGACCCCTATATTCCACCGAATGCTCCTCCAGAGTCTGCGAGCATGCCATCGGAAATTCTTCATAATATTCTGTTTTGATAAACTAAACATTCGTTGGTTACTGATTTACATGTACGAAAAACGAATGATTCATAGATGAGTTTTTGACGCTAATTTTGTAAGAATTGATGATGCTTCAGTTAACTCAATTGCAGACTGAAGGTGAGGAAATTTTTCCGTTCCCCAAATAATAAAGTACTCAAGACGTTCTTTGCTATCTAAAATAACTATCAAAGGCATGATAAAATTCGAAGATTCTACAGGGTTTCTCAAAAATGTACTTGCAATTCAGGACAGTAAGTTGTTTATTGACTTAGGAACAAGATTAGCGGTGTAAACTCACNCATTAGTCCCTAACTTGGAACTGCCGAAGGCGTCCAGATTCCGCGGGAAGCAGACGACCAACAGAATAACTAGCAAACAAGTAATCATCAGTAATTTCAATGTTTACTTAGATAACGCTACAAAATGACAATACAACAAAACAATGTGTAACTGCGGTAATATAATCAGACTTTAACTTACCTACGCAGCATAAAAAACCCACAGCAAGCAATGTCTTCACAGGTCCCATCTTCAACACGTTGTACTGACACTGCCCGCGAATTCAAAATGGCTTCGAAGTTAAGCGTTGCTCCTCCAAGAAGGTGCCAACGACTTGGCAAGTAGGCTAATTATGCAACTCAAGTCAAAGAAAATTAGAGAAAGACGCGTAATCTCGTTGTATGGTTTGATTTCGTGAGAAGTGAAGCGTAACAATGACATCAGCAAACCATTCAGCTTGACCGAGGGCGCGGCGTATTTAGTAGGCTACTGTCCACTTCAGTGCGTCGATGGTGAAAGTGAGACGCCTGCCGAACAATCAATTTGGGTGTCGCGTTCCAACACAGATTATGTTGCCAAACGATGATCGCGAAGCAGAAACTATTTCCCACTTAGCCAAAACATCAAGATAAATAAGCGGAAGAAACTCATTTGCGTTTAATGATTCATTAACACAAGAGAAGGCTAAATGTCAAACGCATAACCGAAAGTCCTGGTTACGGAGGGCATGCGTCAAAAACCAGAAAAGAAAGACAGAAAAACAAGAAGAGAGAAATGCAACTGAAGAGAATGTTTGTAAACCACGAGTGCTTTGATTTATCCTTCGATGTCCCAGGCCATGACATTGTTTTTGGGGCCCCATTTTGTACTGCTAAACGCATTTGAATCGTACTCATTCGTACGTGTAGGCTATTTAAAAAAATAGTCGAGGAAATTTGTGAAGCACAGTTTTTGCACAGCATATTAATTCACTGGATTTTAAATTCAAGAGGAGAATGCTAGGGAGTGAAAAACTATATTTCACCAGGGACTAGTCTCTGACAAGAGATAATGGAGTCTTCTGTCGCTCTCCTTTTTCGTTGTTCCCGAAATAGTATATCACTAGATGAAAATTAAGAACCTGACAGATCACATCAATTGTTGTTCATTTCCTTTTTTTGAAATTACAGATCCTTTTTGTAATTAGAGGCCCAGCCCTTGGAGAGGCCCGTTGGTGTATTGTTATCGCGGCAACCCTTTTGATAGGAGGATCCAGGGATGTCAAAGGGGTCCAGACCCTTTTTTTACCCTTGATTTTAGTGATGTCAGATCTACAGTTTTCAAATTGTTGACTTGAACCTCCCTTTTTTAAAAATCTTTGATCCGATCCTTCGCCCCTTTAAAAATCCTGGATCCGCCCCTGTGCTTGGTGATTTTTATTAGTAGCTGCTTAAAAGGCCGCTTATGGAGGGAGGGCCTAATGATACAATCTAATACCTCAGTTTTCCTGTTTCAGTGAAATCGTACAACCTTTTATACTGAAGAAGGTCATTTCCGACCCCTATATTCCACCGAATGCCCCTCCAGAGTCTGCGAGCATGCCATCGGAAATTCTTCATAATATTCTGTTTTGATAAACTAAATATTCGTTGGTTACTGATTTACATGTACGAAAAACGAATGATTCATAGATGAGTTTTTGACGCTAATTTTGTAAGAATTGATGATGCTTCAGGTAACTCAATTGCAGACTGAAGGTGAGGAAATCTTTCCGCTCCCCAAATAATAAAGTACTCAAGACGTTCTTTGCTATCTAAAATAACTATCAAAGGTATGATAAAATTCGAAGATTTCTACAGGGTTTCTCAAAAATGTACTTGCAATTCAAATGACAGTAAATGCATTGTTTATTGACTTAGGAACAAGATTAGCGGTTTAAACTCACAAACAGGACAACAAAAGGCAACTAAGTTTTTAAATTAAATTTAATTCATTGCTCATCAACTTCGTACGGTTAATTATCTTTGCACTTCCTTGATGATTTTTTAGTTTCCAGTTACGGTACATTGTGCAATAAATTTTTCGCTCTCCAGGCAAAACTGAGTCGTTTGTTTGATTATAGCACGTGATGGCTCAAGTCCGGACTTGAAAACAAGATGTGAATCGTGTTGTAAGCACGAGCGCAGAAATTAATACACCGGAAGTGAATTTTAACTCTCGGCGTTTATACTGAAGTGCGAGGACAAGTTTTTGGGATACCCTGTGTACCATTTGTCCCCAGCCACTAGAAACTGTGCTACCCGTGTTTCAAGAAGGGATTTTGAAACAGCCACAAAAGCAATGTTCTAGAGTCTCCGGAATCTCACTGTTTCAAAATTTACACCTTCAAAGGATGACTCTAAAACGATTTTCCCCAAACTGGACCATACCTTAGGGCCAGTGCAGATGGATAAGTGCGAGCTGAACTGCCAGTCTCGAACGAATCATCTGAGCTGACCAGCGGCTAGTCTATTTCATCCAATTTGTATTTTCAGACCTTTGGTTGGCGTGAGCTAAGACTTGAGACAGACAGCCCAAATTCTATTCAGCTAAGCATCTGTTGGCCGGCCTCATTGTCACTCTCCATGAAATTTTGTTGAAACACGGTTGCTCAACTTCTGCCCCCCGTTAAGTTGGTGGTTATCGGAATCCGTAACTGTTGTTCCCTCCCCAAACACTCCCCCCCCCCCCTTTAATCCCATTGCATTGACAGAAACACGAAACTGTTGAAAACGTAACTTGATTTTGAAGCACCCTGTAGTGGAAACTGCAGAACTGTAATATTAATAATTATGGGTTAGAGTTTCGGGCATGTTAGGCCGCTGTTCCGCTGCCAATGTTGAATTTTTAACAGTAGCGCTTTGGGGTTTGAAAATGAACCACGCGTACCCGATGAGCCGGCACCTCAAGTCACAGGCAATCAATGCGTACTTGAGTGAGCTATTTTTTGAATTTCAATTTTAGGTTTGGCCAACCCCAGGTCTGAAGCGTTCCCTCGATTTGCCACTGGTTACTTTGTTCTTGTTCGTAGCGGAAATCAAGTCCCATCACTGCAAGGAACATTTTAGTCGTTTCTGCAGCTAAAATATACTGATGATAGATTCCGTTCCTTGTTGTCGTTGGTCGGTGGAGACCTATTTTCCTGAATGTTTCAGCCACAGGAATTGACATATTTTCTGAAAAAGACTTAAAAGATGAAGAACCGGAACAAATACTAGATATTGCAAGTTTCCAACTATATTTGTTATCAACTAACACTAGAAACTGTTATTTAATAGGAGTTAAATCATAACCTCTGTTATATTATGGAATATAATATTTTGTGAGGCTCTTTTTCCAAGAGACCCTATAGAGACCCATGAGAAATTTGCCCCATTAATGTAAGGATTATTACGAGACCGCTTTTATGAACTCGTGTTCTGTTGCACCTTAACACTATGTCAATGCAGATTTTTTAGAATGTAAGAATTTTACAATTTATGTTGCTCTTGTATAATTTCATTTCACTAAATTTTGTATTTTCGAGTATTTCTTTACGTCCTTCCGGAGTTTTCACATCAAAATACCATAGTCTGCAGCACCCGTTATTGTCGTTCTCTGACAATTTATCGAAAGTACTATTATTGCATGCGGTCCTTACAAAAATAAGTCACCGTCGGCGAACACTCGTTGTTGGAAACCGAAGTTATCACATTGCCATTCAGTTCAAAGTCCATTGAGGTCTTGGGTGTGGGCCGGGTATAATAATTATAAATTGACAAACAAATGTATCCCAACAGAATTTCCTTTCATTTATTGTCTCCCCTGAGGTATTTGTAATTGCACACCTTGGAAACGTCTTATCTTCACTCGCCTGATAAAAATATCAACAAGCTGTCTTAGCCTATTTTGTGGTGACTAGCCTGTATAATTCAGTCAAAAACACGCATTTTTCAAAACATTTGTTTTGATGCAACTTACATTTTGCTGTGTAAGCACTATTATACGAATTAAAATATTTTGCCTGCCTACTGACCTGTGTATACATAAGCTCTATTTACACAACCATAATCAAATATTTTACTAGCTTACTGCCAGACGTATTGCATGAGCAAGCGTACGCACCTAACTATACTTGGTTGTGATCTCGCACTAAGATTCTGGCAGGTATGGCTTACTATTACCTCCAAAGTGCCCATGTGAGACCTGAGAGTGGGATATAAAGAATTCAAAAACACATAATTAAGCGGAATTGACCCCTTTTAAAACTACGCTTGCTTTATTCATAACGTTATATCAATTAAAACGCTAATTATTTTCTCCCGTCTCCGGCCACTTAGCTGTGCTGGACTAGCGTCAAACAAATTTTGCACCAAGGCTATATTTTGCCATGCAGTGTTAAATGTTTGTGCAGTCCATTGACAGGGACGAACTGAGATAGCTCAACTACACCTAGTAGGCCTACCCTCAACCAGTTGCTGCAAAGCCGTTTTACTTTCAGTTTCCATTCAGAGAGACGGGATGGGCATTCGACACCATTGTCCTTTTAACAGTATTCCTGTCGCGTTGCGGCAACAATTCAGTTGCAGCAGACATCATTTTTATTAATATTGTTTATAGCACTTACTCAAGAATGAGGTTTTAAGTGTCAAAATATCCACTCAAGTCTAATTTCACATCGGGGCGATACCTGAGAGACAAATACCACCACCTGCAGGTTAGTCCGTAACATTCCACTACGCCCTTTGTATCGCATCGCCATCTATTCATAGACTCTTTAACTAAAGGTCAGTTACCCATGTCCTGCGTCTGTTTCCTGTTGAGATGTCCCAGAAAATGACGCGTTTTTCAAGATTTGGAGACTGGTGACATGTAGTTGTGTATTATCACGTGGTTAATTTGTTAGCCTACTCGACAATTTGCAATCCACGTTGAAGAAACCACAGTTTGATTTGCTCGCTGGTTACTAAATGATAGCGACGAACGAGGCCTAGTGCTAGGCAAACTGACGAGAGGTCAAAGATTGCACGTCGAGTGAGTGACGCATTTGGTTCTTTCGCTTCCAGATTGATAACTTACTTCGCTTGATCATCGATAAAGCATGTACCAAAACGATTCGTGGGCTGTCTTCTGTTTATGTTATCACTTAAATTGTACTCCTATCAGGGCATGGCTAGGAATTTTCGTAGCATCGCATAAAATGTCATTTGTCCTCAGCCAAGGCTAATGCATTGGGAAAGACTGAAAGGCCAATCAAGGGCAACGCTAACCGAATCATGTAATCTACCTAGGCCTAGCCCTTTCATGTGTAGGGATCATTACAGCTGTAGTTTAAATGTTTCCAAGTTAATAACCTTTGGTGAGTGTGTAAACTACTGGTATGTGTTGACAGGAAACTACATGATTTGTTGGCATTTTGTCACATTTTGGGGCGTGAACTGATGGTTAGAATGTGGAAAATCAAATAGTCAAAATTTACAGATTCATGATATATAGCAGTCATGGCTTATCTTTACTGAAAATCTTTGTGGTTTGCCACCTGCTTTTAAACAGATGGCAAACCACAAAGATATGTGGCTCTTTCGCAAAAGTCTTCTGGGTAATTTCTTGCAGTCCCTGGACTATGTTAAGTCAGATTGCTAAGAGTTAAGAATGCAACATTCAGTGAGTGGGACTAGGAAATCGAAATGCAAGTGTGGCTATATATAATACGTACAGTACTGTGGTCTAACATGCACTTTTTATTGGAGGGAGGGGTCAGGCACTTAATTAAAATGTAGTGCACGAGAGAAGCTGTTCAAATGGGTATTTTTTTGCAGTCAGATGCCTTTTGCCATTTTCAATTTCTTTCAAAAAGGTTTGTTTTATGGATAATAAATCTTCCAAATTTTGTGGTTCGTTGATTATACTATATACTATTGGGAACAGAAATACTCAACTTGAACTCAAAGTCAATGTCAACCTGCTCCAGTTACTTATTAAGAATAAAGCCACTACAGTCAAAAAGATCATTTGTTGAATTGTAATTCAATCAATAAACTTTTGTAAACGTCCTTGCATGGGTCTGTCTATGTTACATTAAGAAGGTGAATATCTTACAAAGTGGGCTCCTATTAATTATGTTGTGGCAATTATGGGATGGGGCCATTGTTCTACAAATTCCTTTTACTAGTCGCATGCATAACTTAAACAGTATAGTGGCGGAATTAGGAGGGATGGGGGGGTTGACAAGGGGGCCATGGCCCTCCCTAAAATTCTCCCAGATTCCATTTGGCAGTTGGGGGGGTGCGAATATCTGACGGGCAAAATCCCAGCTAATACAGTCTGCCCTGCCCTGCCCCCCCCAACTCAAAATCATGGATCCGCCCCTGCAGTAGGGTAACCGAGGTGTGGTGTCAAATCTATTTGCTATGACACTGGTACAGCTTCTTCTCCTGTCATGCTAACTTCACGAAATTATGTTGCTTAATTAATATGTTATGTAAATTTTATGTTTTTAGAAAGTCATAAAGAAGTATTGTGCCTTGCAGGATTTGAACGGTAGTGGCTTGCAAGCTACGCGTGACCGGTGTGGTGATCTTACCACTGTACCATGAGGGATGTTACAGATTGTTGTTTGCGTTTTGTTGTGTAATGATTTTGTTCTTTAGTTGTGCATGATGATAATTGCTATTGTTAGTAGATTTGTAGGTCATGGTGATAGTTGCTGTGGTATTGATGATCTGACCAAAATACATGTGTAGGTGATGGTGATAGTTGCTGTGTTTTTTATGATTTATCTACCAACCAGATAATAGATTTGTTGGTCATGGGCACTCGTTAAGACATTTGACTTGGTTGTAAGTTTTTTTTTCAGCTAAGTTTTCGTAGAGCCCAACAGCAAGGACAATAGAGGTTTCTCATTCCTCTGCAGTAACGTACGATCTGTTACTCAATAATATACATGTCATCAATTGTGACTCCTATTCAAAATCCTGAGTCTGCTCTTATTAAATGGATGAATTTTTATTGTCAGTGCTTAATATAACTTGGTGGGTGCTATAATTTCCTATTGACCCGTCCTGGTAAAAAAATAATGATTTCCCTCATCCCACTGTGGCAAGGCATAGGATGGTCTTGCCTGATCTTCAATCTTAGTTGCAAGACTGTTAACCATAGGTAAGATTCCTCCCAAGAAGAACTGACAATAGGCTGTATAAGGTCAATGGTAAAGTCTTATTGAGGTCATAACCTTGCACTCACCTGATTCTAGATTGGAGACGTGTCACAGGAGCTGGCATTGTTTTCAGTCAGTAGGCAGTTAAGGGGTAGTGCTCACGTGATGTCAACTTGCCTGACACCTATTATCATAGCTAAATGGGCATCATTGTTAAATCAGATTGGTTCTTGCATGATCTCTTTCTCGTATACATCCCTTGGGGAGTTCATGGCTATGTGAATGTACCCTGGCTATGTGAATGTACCCTGGCTATGTGAATGTACCCTGGCTATGTGAACGCTCCGCTGTTTTTTTGCAGATGTTTGTGGAGGTTAGTCGAGCCCTGTAGATGTCAAAAATGAGTGACGGTGTTCGCATGACAAGCTTGACGAGAAGAGCACGAACACACCCTCAGGACATACTGTGGGGAGAGCCTGAAGAAGTTCAGATAGTGAAAACTATGGACAATAAACTGGGCTTCAATTTTGTAAATGTTCGCGTAAGTTCTTCAGCCAACTATAGTCCTCTGTATTATTACGTGATGTTATCGCCCAAATGGTTGGCAGTTGTTGCACTTGTCCTTGTTACTTAGTAAGGTTGTTAAACTGTGAGCTTTGTTATATTGCATCATAACGGATAATTCTGCTTAACATTGTGCGAGCATGGAAGCGACTTTTAGTTGATTCAATCTCGTGATAGTCTTCTCGATCATTACGGGCTCTCTATTCAAAATTCACGGGGATAATAAATGAATTATCATCACAGCTAGGAGCATAAAATCTTTTAAGCCGTGTTTACTTACACAGTCCAACTAGAACAGTTGTATGACTAAGAGGAGGGTTCACAAAGAGCTGCTATCACTGACCTTCCAAGCCAGTTTCACTTGTTTATTTATAAACCATTAACTTAAAATGCCAGTTTGCCTAGTTAGACAAATTGCTCAGTTATGCAAACTAAGCTAATAATTAATTGTTTGCGTAAGGTATGACAAAATACCATTAAAATGCAATATCAATAACCAAAATGTCTGTATTGGGTCATATATTTAATCATTTTTAACAATATGCCGATCTTACCACAGATTCATTTTTGTCCTAGTAAGTCGTTGTTTGTTGCAGGACGAGGTGGAGACGTATTCCATTGTCACTAGTATTGGCAATGAGTGTACTGTTCAACAAGGTGACTTATCGAAAGGTTGTCGCATCATTGAAGTCAACCGTCACAACATTACGCATGAAAGTGGTGAAAAAATCCACAGACTGTTGCTATCGACGACCAGCGTCGCCTTCCTATGTGTGAGGAAAGCAACTGGACTCCTACCGTTGTCAAGGATTGAAGATAGTCACGTAACCAATGTCGCCACTAACCACTTGCCACTTACTAAAACTGGAAGTAGTAGTAGCTCAAATGCCAGTGGCGATCATCTGTCAAATATTACAGGTGTGATCAAGGACACTAATAATCATGTACAGGTTACCAAAAAGACGAGCAACAGCAGTTCCAATGTCAGCATTGGTCGTCAGTCAGGTATGGAAATTAGGCCCCTCGTCAAAAATGGCCAAGAACCCCTTCCAACAAAAAGAAGTAGTAGTGGCTCAAACGCTAGTGCTGATCATTTGTGGAGTACTGAAAGTGCCGTCAGTGTAAACCTGGAGAGTGTATCAGCCCAGGAGAGTGGTGGTCAGCTTGGTTCATCCAGGATCAGACAGGTGGCAGCAGCGGACAATAATTTAATAGGTTACGTCCTCAAGAGCCCCCACCGCGTCAGATGGCATGAAAGAATGCTAAAACTGGAAATAAAAAATGTTCCCGGCGCCAAACTGCTGGAGAAGAAATGCAAGAGAAGCAAAGCTGACATCTACTTATTGGTCACTTTGGTTGAGTCTAGCAGTCCTGCTTATGGTGTTTTGAAAGCCGGAGACTGGATTAGATCAGTGAACGGTGTTCCAATTCACGATGAAGAAACGGTAAATAATGCAATTGCTTAAAGTTTATCGCGGACGGTATTACTTGTAAAGTTGGTTCCTTCTGATCGGTGTGTTAAGAACATCGCTCTGAGCCCAACAGTACTATAAATTGCAAATGTAATGAACTAGTAGGTTAAATGGCTTGCATTTGTCTATGTCACCATTAGAATCACCTTTTAAGTGAAACAGCTGCAAAAACAATGGTGTTCTATTGAAGCCCCTATTCAATTCAGCCTTTTGTTATTTGTGCTGGATTGTCCTAATGATGTATGGTAACATGGCACGAAAAGACAATTTCACATATTGTTTGATGGGCCTATATTCGATTGTTTTGCTAAGGCTTTGCTAGGACTATAGTTAGCCCAATGCATCTAAAATAATTAAATTCTATTCAAGATAGGCTTTAAAGCATCAGAGAAACTGACTGATTTAGACCATTTACTGCTATGAAATTGGTCTCTGCTTAATCATGAGATCGTGTACGCGTGAACTTGGAATTAAATATTCATTAAAGTAATCAGATGCTAGTTTTTCTTCAATGTAAAGAAACTTTCAAATTATTGGCGCCACGATCATCTGTTTTTTTCCTTTACTGGAACTTGTGTCTCACAATCGAGGAATATGTGAATGGTTAATCAATAATTGTTTGGTGAATAAGATTGTCAAACAGAACAATAAATGTCGATAAAAATTACTTTATTTTGTTAAAATGCGATTTGCTTTAGTGCAGTACAAATTTTTTCAACGTGAACAAGATTGTTTGAGTGACCTTGCCATATTTCTTAGGGTATTCAAGTTTACGCATACATTATCTTGAGATTAATAAGCAAAATTCAAAGTCAAAGCACGATAGATTAAAGACGCTATGTTTCATTAACACTGTGACCGTAATTCTTTAAATTTGTAGCAATTGCTGCTTAGTGACTTCCTGGAGAATTGTGTGTACAAGTATAATCAGGAAACAAAATAATTGGAAATAAATTGCGGTTTTAAAAAAACTGTGCAACTAATGCTCTTAAAAACGTGTAAACATATAAAAAGCAAGTAATTCCAAATATTACGCAATTATTATTTGATAGTTAAAATCAGTAAATAATAAAAACTGTGCATTGTTTCTTTTGGGTAACAACAGTGCTCATTTACGTAAAAATAGTCCCACAAAACGAGACTTTGCGAGATTGCAATGGTAACTGGTTCTCCGATGGAGGACCGCGGTTGTTCATAAATTAGTACATCATTTGCACATTCACAATTTAATGAGACTATGTGTCTTTAACTTGGATCTTTATCAAATTGGTTTAAGAATTCCCTTGCCTCAATACCGACTTCTTTCTGCCACTTAAATTGAGAGAGTGGTTGAGGTTGACTCGAAGCATCCAACCTAATTGGGAAGGGTAGGACAACGCTATTAAAACTTGCAGTGTTTTGACACCATTTGTACTTGATGTTGGTTGAGCCGTGTACATAGAGAGAAAAACATGGATATTCTTAATAAATAGCCGTGAACGCAAGCAGCTCATGTGACGCCATATTGTGTGGAGGTTCACTGTAAACGAACCAATATGGCTGCAGGTGAATAGGGACCTTGGTGTATTAAATGCAAAATACTGACAAACAGAAATACGCTAAGCATTATTAGCGGGATACTTAAATTTAAGACTTAAGATTTTCAGATGAATGTTCTGATATCAACGTAAAAATTCCGAATATATAAGCACTTTGGTACATATTTCATCAAAATCGACCCACTGATTTCAAACTTAGTTCCCTATATCATACCAAGTTAAACAGTACATAGCACTCAGCTCCAAACTACAAAATGGCCGCCCGGCTATACGTATACAAAATCATGTGATGGCCAATCTCTGCCTCTATATCTATGGTTTGAGTAATCAGTGAGGAAATGAAATTCACTCTTTATAGTGATATGGAGGGTTTGAGACCTGTTTTGTCTGGTTGAATAATCTGGTTTATAATTTACATTTCAGGTACTAGGTGAATAAAGTGTCCCAAGAAGCTTTATTGTTGACATCCAGTCACCATGTTGTTTACATACTTTTTATTTTTTCAAGAATGTCTTCATGACAAAACAAAACATTGACTGACTTTGTTGGAATCGTTTTAACCGAACTAAGTTATTATAAACAGTAAACGATTGTTTTCAGGCACGAAAATTTCAAGGCATTATAGAGAATTGCCAGGAACCCACAATAACAATGCACGTCCAACGACCGTTTGATATCCTCGAAGCTTCTTCATCCTCGAGTGTCACTCAGGTGCCCTCTGGTGTCACCCAGGTGACTTCCATTTCTGATATCCGCCACGTGCCTTCAACTTGTGTTGAGAGCATACCTTCGACTTCTGCTAATAACTTGTTTGAAGTACCGAAAACAGTGTCTACTGATCCTCAACTGCAAGCTGCTTTTAACTCAATTGTATCAAAGGCATTAAACAAACCAACAAATTACTTTCCGCAGAGCAAGGTTATTGTGATTGGTTCGAACAGTGAGATGGTGGCCAAGTACGTGCTGGGTTGTGATTCGCAGCCCACGTCACATTTGCTGCGCAACGTCCATAAACGCGTGGTTCGTGTGAATTGCAAAGATAGGGAAGTATTAATCACACCTCCTGACGGATATACTTCAACAGTGGATGAATGTCTTGCCCACCAGGTGATTAAAGAGGTCTTTGAGAGCACGACACTTGATGAATGTGCAAGAGTTCAGATAAGTAAAAGCCTGATGCACAACAACATTCAAGACGTGCGAGGCATCGACGGCCAGTTACTAGCGCGGCTCTTGGCTGATGGTGGTGTGGTCAACAGTGCACTCTTTGACCTGGAAATCACCTGTTTGAAGGACACGCCAGTAGCTGTAGCTTGCAGGCCCATCCTCTTCTCACACCTCGCACAGTTTGTGTTGACATTCAATGTGGATGAACTTCTTGAAAACGGAGAATACGTGATGAGTCGTCTGTTCACGAACTTAACAGAAATTCGTTTTTTCACAGGAAAGGACACCCCAGTGTTGCTTGTTTGTTGTGGAGCCATGCGTAGTGATGTCGATGTCTGCGGAATATTGGACTCGTACAGTCTACGCTCTCTCTTCTCCTCTCACTTAGTGTACAACAGGTCATCCAAGTGCCCTGTATTCCATCTGTGCATGTCACATGGCAGGTCATGTGAGAGGTCTGGTGACACTGATAATTTAAAGCAGGCCATCATAAACTATGCTGTACGTTCTAGCATGGCCCCGCAGAAGTACCCATTGGCCAGTTTTGCCTTCTTAAAGCAGATTCAGAAGATGCGTTCCCAAAAACACTTCATCATAGCTGCTAGCACTGCTCGCTGTGTGCTGGAGGATATTTCCGGACCCATCAATTCAGATTATCAACACCAGGTGCTGTCCTGTCTTCACTCAATGGGCGAGATTGTTTACAAAGGTAGGGAATTGTTTCATCAGACATGCCCTGCTATGGTGATAACCTGGCTCATAGCCTACATTCCTCTAAACAGCCATCCCAACTTAAAAAAAAAAAAAATTCCCAAACTTTGTCTTTGAATTTTAACTTAATTACTGTATATTGGCCCCTATGTATAGTCCAAATAACATTTTATTTCTGATCAGTCTAAATGTTTTCCAATTGTTTTGCATTAGGTGTCCATTATACACACCAGGAAGTGGGTGCATTATATTTTTGTATTGTTTTATCCTTTAAGATGCATAGTTGTGAATATGCGAATGAAGTCATGACTAATACAAACAACCGCTGTCCTCCAGTATGTCGGAAACCATCCGAGAACCAGTTACCGTAATTACAGTCTCGTTAAATCTTGTTTTGCAAGATTATTTTTTGTAAATTAGTATGGTAAGATTGCTTTGTTACCCTAATGAAATGAGGTACAGTTTTTATCTGTGTCTATTTCAATGTTTGTTTCTTTTCCCGACTCTTCATGTACTCACAGTTCTTCAGGAAGTCACTAGGTGGCGCTTGCTACACATTTAAATATTCACGTTTTTTATGAGACGACGTCTTTAAGTTGAAAGGTAGTTCTCATCTACTTTCAAATTGAAGCTTGCAAACATGTCCTGCAGAAGATACTATGCTCAACTTTTCACCCCCATACGGTCAGCCATGTTGTATGTTGCTGCATGTTTGTATAGATGCAGCACCCCGTACATTCAGAAGGTCCTGAAGATCTGAATATACGGATAATGTATCGCGATTCTGTGAAAGCACAGGTTCCTACTTCTAGAGGACATGCTCCAGCCTGAAGGTGGTGTATTTATGAACTGATTAAACGCATTGTATCGTTGTAGATCGGTCAGACTCGTGCATCTTTATAAACACGGACGTACTGTTCGCATGTGCAAAGCAATTGTTCATGGTACCAGCCAAAGTGGATCAAACACGGAGGTGGCGTAGCGATTGGGAGAAACTGGAACAATGTGGCCTGGCTTCGAAAGACTTCCTCTTGGCCCCCAGAGTCACTGATGGTGATGAGGTCAAAGGTCAACACGTGCTGGCTTGCTTCCAGTGGTATGGACTGGTATTTACGTTCGGCGATGAGTTCCTCCTGCCTCATTTCATGCCGAAGTTGTGTAATCGTGAGCTGAGCCGTACGACATCACTAGACTCTCTAATTAGGACGGGTCGTGAACTCTACATCCAGTTCACAGAGCCGCCACATTTAACTGTGATCTACGAACTGTACTCGCGTTGTTCCAAGGAGTGTGCCAGCAGAGGGGGCAAAAGCGATGTTGTGGATAGGTACAGTGCAGTCTTCAGGCAAGAGGTACTGGAATATTTGATGCGATATACCCCTATGTCCAGCATGATAAAGGTGATAGTCAGGTGAGCAATTAGTTAAAACTTCATATTAAATTATATTTAGCAGCTAACAAATTATTTATTTTGCAACTGAAGCTTATAACATCTTTTCGTTACCGTGACAGCTTTTGAATTCCGTTACCAACAAAAACATCAAAAACATGTATTTACACAGACCGTTTTCGATTGCATAATGATTACAAATAAATTGGGATGTACAATCGTACTGCCTTAAATGACAAGTGAACTGTAGGTGGCGCTGAACATTGTCCATCATGTACTCAGGCATTTGCCATTTCAGGTCTGGGGATGGCGTCCTGAATCCATTTCTCTTGCAACTGCAGGATATTGTCAGAGATGTCCTGAAGCACTCATCATACAGCTGTGTTATTGGCCCAGCTTGTCCAGCCAGTGAATGTGTTGAACTGGGCAGCCTGCATGTCCTTGACCTTGCAGCTCAACCGCCAGTACATTGTGGGATTGAACAGCTGGACACTCATCCTGATGTCTGCAGCTGGTTACCTTCAGAGGTATGTCCGTGTGCAGCATGCTGTGTGGCCATTTGCAGTAATGCAGGGTCATTTTGCCCCCATAAATTGAGCCTGTTCATGACAATCCTCTCGTTGGTGTCAAGGCAAAAGTTACTTATTATTGTGTGTATTAAAGATGCATGATCTCATTACATTGTGAATTTGCAAATGAAGTACTAATTTATAAATGACTCTGGGTCCTCCAGTGTGCTGGAAATCATCTGAGAGCCTGTTACCATTACAATCTTGCAAAAGTCTCGTTTTGTGCGACTATTTTTATGTAACTGAGCATGGTAATATTTCATTGTTACCCAAATGAAACAAGGCATAGTTTTTGCTTATTTCACTATCAAAGACCGCTTGCGTAATATTTAGAATTACTAGTAAGGGTTCACACTTGTTTTTAATTGTATCTGATGCGTTTTCTTTAAAGCTGCAAATTGTTTCAACCTTTTCCTGATTATACTTGTACACACAGTTCTCCTGGAAGTCACTAGGTGGCTCTTGCTACAAATTTAAATATTCATGGTTTAATGAGACATAGCATCTTGAATGTGTATGCAATAGTTCTGTGCCTACTACTACTTCTGGTGCTGCAGAAAACTGGCTACTTGTTCACATCAGTGGATAAAGATTGCTGATTGTGAATTCATAATTCAGACCACCAACTGTGCACAACACCTTACCAATCAGGATAATGGTTTTCCGGATCGATACCAAGAGTGCCTGTCCGTGCCACCCTGCAACCCAACCCACAAATCCAGTATATGCACCTAGAAATGATAGCACACAGCCAATAGGGCCATCCAGGATTACGTGGCAGTAGAACTCTCTTTTGTCCCAGAGATAAGAAAGTGCGTGATCTAGTTTTGGAAATCAGGCACATTTTCGTGTCTCATTGATGTCGAGAAGGGGAAGAATTTCAGGTCACGCATCCGTCATTTTTGTTTGTCCAGTTTATCAAACTTTCTCACTTTGGAGATGCAACCCACAACACAGCAGTAATACTTTGTTGGCATTGGAAGGACAAATAGAGTAATGCAACCGAGAAAAACTTGTAAAGAATCAGACAATAACAAATAACATGTGAAATCACACAGTAAAATCAAATTACCCATCTGAGACAATGTCTGAGGGCCATGGTAACTGTCCAACTGGGTAGTTCATCTATCTTAGACTATGTCTAAGGGCCATGGTAACTATCCAACTGGGTAGTACATCTATCTGAGACAATATCTGAGGGGCCATGCTTACTATCCAACTGAGTTGCACATTTGTCATAAGTTGTTTCATGTGAAAGCCTCTTGAAAAAGTCGTTTGCAGCAAGGTCAATTGGTTTGGCCTTCCAGTGATATTTTATTATAGTGACAAGATTGTGAAAATTGCTTTATCGAGACACTTTATCACCATGGTGATTCTTTTACTGTTTATCTTTAATCAGGTGCGTAACCCTGTCGTTAGGGTGTTTGCCTCTGCACATGCCCGGAAACCTGTTTCGATGGAAACCCGACTGAATAATATCCCAGAAGGCCTTGCTCAGGTCATCACCAATTTGTATAATATTCCCATGACGTTGGGTAGAGACTGGACTCATTTAGCTGGTAAGACAACTCATCAAAGTTAACTTTGTTATTCAGTTTGATTCCAATTTACAATGTTCTCTGCTAGATATATTTCTGACTGCCAGGTGTGAATGTATACTCATCCTCCAGGGCTCATATTACAGACCTCAACATTTTGTCTGGTTGAACCACCTCAGACGTCTTTTTATTTTAATTAAAGCTAAAGGTTTTGGCCTCCAAACGAGTACGCAGTATATCTTTGTTTTAAGTCACTTTGAATTAGTGTTCCAAATTTTTGCATTGTTATAAAACTTTGAGCATACTATCGTGGAAGAATTAATAGACTGGCAGCCGCTTTCATTAATAGAAAGAGTAGTTAGCAACTGCCCCTAAGGAACCCCAAAGAATGCCAAAGGAACCCCCCCCCCCCCCCCCCCAAATGAGCCTTGTGGCTTGTGAAGGGTTTACCTACTAATGCTTTGAACTAGATTGAATTGTTTAATTGATTCACAACCCATGCCAAATGAGGTCGTATGGAGCTGGCAGGGCATTGTTTAACTTCCAACATCCATGGGACAGGCATAAGCACGTCGCATGGTTATCACCTTTGGGGCGCTACCATTGTTTTCTTTTTTGGATATTAATTATTTAACAATACATGGATATCTTACCTTGGGCGTACATCAGCTGTTTACCGATAAATGCTTTTCATTATAATCTTTATTATACCAAGTGAACTACGGATGCACCAATCCATGGATCTCTATGCAACTAGCTTGCGACCTAGTTTCCCATTGGTAATTGCCTGAAGTTGATAGTTGTCATTTTGCCTATTGGGGATTATGGTAATATGTCTGACATCAGTTTTGAAGGAGAGTAGTAATTGCTAATCATGCCATCTGTTCATTGCCCACAATTTCTCAAAATTTTTCTTAGGTGGTGGCCGTGGTATTGTAGTTGAACATGGAAACTATTAATTTGGTAATACATGTCTTTCGTGGAAAAAATGAGGAGTAAAATAAAACATTTGTCGGTCACATTGTGTCCTAATTTGGTGAGATTTTACTGGCGTGTATTTCAAATTCACTTGGTGGCTCCAAGGGTTCTACCAGTAAACATGCAGGCAGTGCTTGATACTGGCAAAAATGTCCGCTCGAAAATACGAGAGATGGCATATTTGCCACTCGTATTTCCGGATTTGGGCTCATAAAAAGCGGCGTCAGAAAAAAACGCCGAACATCTGCTCAGCACCTGTATTAGTGATAGAAGTAGGATCAATTTACTGTTCTATTTTACTTCTTCTACTCATATTTTTTAGCGTATACTTACTTATGTATTGATGACATGGGTTCTGTATCATGTGAAGGGTACCATATCATGTGTAGGGTCCATGCTGACAGAATTTCTAATTGCTCCGCATCTACTCATTAGCACCACATGTTGCTGTTTGTGCACTTGAGAAATGTACGTACTCAGTGAAGTACCCATAGGCAGACTTAGGAGTTGCACAAATGACCCTGCCAGCTTCTGGGCATCATTAATAACAAACGACACCTAGTTGCTGTTTTTAAGGCTGACATGAAGGTTTTTCCTTTCTGGAATAATGGTCCTTCTTCTCCTCATGACATTGTAAGTTCCTGCATTCTCACTTGTTTCATTCTCTGCAGCAAAACTTGATCTGACCATCACCGCAATAGCCAGGCTGAAGATGGTTGATGACCCCTGCAGGGCCATCATTCTCAACTGGGCTACAACTGGCGCTACCGTAAAGAATCTTTTGGATGTAAGCGAGTCCTTAGAACGTCTGGATGTGTGTGAGGATGTGATGGAGTGGATAAACTCTCAACAGCAACAATGACTTGGCTGTGTCAGTATCAGTGTTAAGAGTGCTGCATAGCCTCAGTCTGCCATTTGGAACTCAATATTGTCACGCAGGGAAATCTTATTGTGAACAGGTGTCCTGGGTTTTGAGAACCAGTTTGATGACAGTTATTCAGTAGAGAAGACTGGTTCTCATATTGCAGGACCCAGTAGGTGACTATTTCGGCAAAAACTGTAGGAATGTTTCCCCTCGTTCGCAGCATAGTATGTGTCATGTAGCCAACGTCTGCTTGCGCTTGACGAAATTCGGAATAATTCAAAACCACTGTACCTCAGAAATGAAGAAATGATTATGTTGGCAATATTTCAGTTAGTGGAGACATTGTATTGCTAACAATGGAAAAGATGTATTGCAGCTCTGCACTATATTGTATTGTAGTGAACCTCTGCTTTTGCTTGAATGTGTTGTTTATTGAACAAAATGGTGGACGCTATGTTGATGCAGTGCAAACACAATGTCCTAACAAGAGACAGTAAAACTGTGAGGCACATCCTGTTCTGGACTTTCTACCTTAAAGAGTTCTAATTCAATTGTAGAAACAGTCTTTTAGAGGTTGGTTTGTACCTATCACTAACGGGCTCATTCTGAGCGCCACCTACAGCGTAATTCACAAATATTTTGTGAACCCTTTGACAAATTGATGGTGAACTATACTGTAGGAAGTGACGTCCAGATCATAGAGTCTGTCAAGATGAGAGTCATTATGTCATCGACTCTTGATGTATATTACACCTGCTGCTGAATCTGACAGGAAAACTTATATCTCATCTTTGGCTACGAGGGATTCTTTGTCTCATAACAGCAACAAACCTTTTCTGTTATTTGTCTGACAACAGCTCATTCCGTTTTGGCTCACCTAACAATCTATTGGCCAAAACCACTGCTATCCGTTGTGGGCGCAGTAATACATGAATGGCCCATAGGGACGAATACAGAATTTTTTGGTTAGGGGGGAGCAGGGCAGAGTATTAGCCAGATTTTGCCCATCAGACATTTGCACCCCCGAATTGCCCAGTGGAGGGGGAGGGGGCATGGCCCCCTTGGCCCTCCCCCCCCCCCCCTCAAATCTGCCACTGGCCTAACACGTAGTGAGGTTGAGGGAATCTGAGGCTCATTTCATGAAATGTAACTGAACACTAAAATTTGGTTTTGTGCTCCGCACAACTGTTCCTGAAAAACAATTAAAAAATCTTGCTTGTGCTAAGTGTCTGAGAGTATCATTATTTTGACTTAACTCATGTAAAAACACTTCAGTTAAATTTTACAACATAAAAAAAAATATTATTATTGTTTGTGGAACGATACATCTGGAAAATCTTCCTCTTTTTGTCATAGGTCATTCTAATCTGTGGGCTTTATTCATTGATTGTGATTCATTGATTGTGAATAGGGAGTTAAAAACCAAATTTCTGACTTAAGACTCAAATTACTTCTTATGAAGCGGATCTTTGGAGTGAGCTTTTCGACAGTGCTGTATATGATATCTGATATTTTTGTAAGCTAGACGTATTTATTTTTATGCAAACTATTTATTGTTTAAATGTCAGTGCTAATTTCCATTCACCTGTACACTGTAAAACAAACCAGATTAATTTTCAACAATTTTCTATCTATTTTTATAGTCCAAAGCAATAAATAAATGGGTTAAATTTTTGCCGTCACAACCGTACGCTTCCAACAAGTCTTGAACTCCCTCTCTGACTCCTTAAATCCTTTATTTTGTACACTCCCGAAAAATTGTAATAATTGTGAACAGTCCCTTACTCGACCCACGGTGGAGCTAGTCCATTTCTCGTTCAGTTGACGATTGTAACTTTTTTGAAACCATGTTGTTTACAGGACATCACGTGTACTCCCATCTTACTAAGTATCTTCTTTTTCGACCACGAATCCCATTGTTCTTCCTCGTCCCCCTCCGATATTATATCTAATATTGGCATGGTACTTATTGAGAGCTTTTATTTAAAGATGTTCATGACGTTGGTCAGTTTGATAGCAGTTAAAATTGTGTTATTCAAATATTCATGTTGGCGTTTTTTGCCTTCAAAATTGCCAAAGGTGGGTGGACTGTTGCGGTTTAAACATATCAGTTGTTGTTACAACGAAATAGGATTTGTTTTTGTTCAACCAAATAAAGGTAACTTAAGAAAGTGGCGAGATACTGAATTTTTCAGGTTTAGATGTGCAGTATAATCCTCATTTCTTAATATTATGCAACTGTCTGCTTATGTACTAGCTATGTGAATTATTCAATTATTTTGCATGATCTCTAACACATTAGTGGTATTATTACTTTAATAAAAACAACAACCATTTTTAACCGTGACATGTTTCGTGGGAGTCATCCCACATCTTCAGACATTTATTCTCAAATAACCAGCTCAGAGCTATTTACAAAGAAAATTCAGTACGAGTTGGTACAAAAACATGAATGACAACAGAAGTGACAAGGATTTACATTTTACTTATGAATGTTAAAGATTTAACTGGTGACTGAGCCATTCCTGCTTTTGTTGTGACTCTGTTCTGATTTTCGTGTTGTATACAGCCGGATGTTTGAGATTAAACGTCTGAAGATTCGGGATGGTTCTGATGAAACATGTCACAATTAAATAAGGTTGTGCCTTTATATCACTTGACACATTGTATAAAGTAGTCTCTTGTTCAGAACCATTTGTGCAAATAATTGGCTTTTCGTGTCATTTTGTGGGACTGCAGGTTATTCAAGTGTTAGTGAGAATTACTTGACAACGTTACTTATAGCGAAATCATTCTATTGTATAGCAACTGTGATATCTGGAAATGTTAACGTTGTGTTGAAGATATTGTATAAGTACATTTTGCTACTAAATCAAACATTTTATATTAATGGTTTTGGTCAGAGCTAGTGTTTTTAGACACAGCCACATACGTTGTTTGACTAGAGTTTTAGAAACTTTTTTTAAAAAATGCCAGTGCTGTTTGTAGAGTTTTTAGACATAGCTAGTCATTGTAGCTTGTCTCAAGTCTTAGGAAGTGTTAAATAATATCAGTGCTGAATCTTATTTCGTTTGTATGGATAGTAAGCCCGCAGCCATGGTTACGTATTAGTGACACCATGTATTGTAATTGACCTATCGCCAGGACTTTGAGTGACTGCTTAAGTAACCAATTAGAACGCAGCATTCNCATTTCTTAATATTATGCAACTGTCTGCTTATGTACTAGCTATGTGAATTATTCAATTATTTTGCATGATCTCTAACACATTAGTGGTATTATTACTTTAATAAAAACAACAACCATTTTTAACCGTGACATGTTTCGTGGGAGTCATCCCACATCTTCAGACATTTATTCTCAAATAACCAGCTCAGAGCTATTTACAAAGAAAATTCAGCACCAGTTGGTACAAAAACATGAATGACACAGAAGTGACAAGGATTTACATTTTACTTATGAATGTTAAAGATTTAACTGGTGACTGAGCCATTCCTGCTTTTGTTGTAACTCTGTTCTGATTTTCGTGTTGTATACAGCCGGATGTTTGAGATTAAACGTCTGAAGATTCGGGATGGTTCTGATGAAACATTTCACAATTAAAAAAGGTTGTGCATTTATATCACTTGACAAATTGTATAAAGTAGTCTCTTGTTCAGAAACATGTGTGCAAATAATCGGCTTTTCGTGTCATTTTGTGGAACTGCAGGTTATTCAAGTGTTAGTGAGAATTACTTGACAGCGTTACTTATAGCGAAATCATTCTATTGTATTGCAACTGTGATATCTGGAAATGTTAACGTTGTGTTGAAGATATTGTATAAGTATATTTTGCTACTAAATCAAAGATTTTTATATTAATGGTTTTGGTCAGAGCTAGTGTTTTTAGACACAGCCACATACGTTGTTTGACTAGAGTTTTAGAAACTTTTTTAAAAAATGCCAGCGCTGTTGGTAGAGTTTTTAGACAGCTAGTCATTGTAGCCTGTCTCAAGTCTTAGGAACTGTTAAATAATATCAGTGCTGAATCTTATTTCGTTTGTATGGATAGTAAGCCCACAGCCATGGTTACGTATTAGTGACACCATGTATTGTAATTGACCTGTCGCCAGGACTTTGAGTGACTGCTTAAGTAACCAATTAGAACGCAGCATTCTTGACACACCTTCGTTTCCAAGCCACCATTTTACCCGACAAACAACACGTTGCCACTTATTGTTTGTTTGTCGACATTTCGCAAGTGGGTGAGCCTTGCGATAGGTCAATTGGGGATCCCTGTAAACTGGGTGGGCTCATTTATCAATGGGCGTTTGTGGATTAGCCCTTGGGCTTCTATACGAAATGTAGCAATGTAAGGGGCAGTATCTTATGAAGATCAAGAACATATTGTTAACCATGCTTCCCCTGGGGGGGGCCAGATTAGTGCATGCGTGTCAGTGTACAGCTACCAACCGACAGAGTATAATTTTGAATAACTGTTGGCATTCAGTGCATTGCTGGAAGACCTTGAACATGAAAAGGTCAATTTTGATGAGATTTATCGTAATTGAATAGCTTCCATTTATTCTCAGTCGTATCTTCTGGTACAGTATGGAATTTGGTTATCAATAGAATTTATGATGCAACCAACTACTGTGGTCATTTGCCGAGTAGGGCTGCAAGGTACATATTTATATTCGCTGTGTGTAAATGTTCAACACCACCTATAGTTTACGTGTAACTGGAGATTTTGAAACGATGGAACTTTCCAGCTGTCACGGTGCTGTAACATTACGATCGTATGGTGGGATGTTCAAATGATTCTCGTACAAGTACATATAAGAAAGAACTTAATATACGTCTTCATTTGCTCTGCCCATCTTTATTTCCATAATTTTAATTGGGTTGTCGCTTTTGTACTAAATTTGAATGTTTCGTGTTTCTGTGGTAATTTTTTACACGTGTGTAATGAATGCATCGGAATGGTGCGAAGTGCCTTCAGAGTATTTCACTGGGAATGCACACAAATCCAACCAACCACTCCCAAGTTTATGCCCAGCTGTGGGCCGTGTAGTCGTTTGGTCTAGTCGATTGAAATGCTGCGTTTACGAGACATTGTGATGTCCGAAAAATGTAATTTATTATTTTTTGTAATTTGACACCAGGTGCCTGACTGTGTGATCCAGGCACACTAGTTTACCAGGTGGCGAGACTGTCTCATCCACGATTTGGCTCTGAACTCACATAGAACTGCCACGACATTTAGCAATTCTGTTAGAAATAGTTTGGCAGTGACAATTGACAAGGGAAGCAAAAGAATTTGTAAAAAGGAGAAGTAACTTCTTGGTATTGCTGTTGATGTCTGATAATACAATGCGGCATACTTTGTTCATGCAAAAGTACCATGTGGAGATAATCTGATAATCTAAGTAAAAATACAGGCTAGTGTTGGCTGTCAGAGTAAATGTTTATTTTACATAACTTAGAGAGGGAAGTCATGATCAAGCCATTTGGTGCCACTTTTGTGAATGGTGCATTTGTGGGAGGGTTTACACCTACTACAAACCTGCTTTCTGTCAGTTATAAGGTTTCATTTAGGTCACTAAAGGTCACTAAAGGTCATTGTGGCCTAGTGGGATAAGTGTCGGCTCCTTTACTCAAGGTGGTGGGTTTGAGTCCCACTGGGGCACACTGTTACACCCTTGACTCTGGTCTGCAGCTCCTCAGCTCAGTTTTAACTGTATGTTAATAAAGCATAAAAATGGTTACATCAGTGCAATGGGCCACCTGAGCGGCCTGCGAACGTCTGGTACAACGTGTACCAGACCGCCTGCAATTATGTATTTTTTAAATGGTCTCAACTAAATGTTTCTTACTGTAATCGAATGAGAGGTGGTTTCTGGGCTTGGAAAAATGGACAGTTTGTTACTGCTTGGGACCAGGCTACGTAAATATTTTGTTACCATTCATTCTTCAAACGTAACATTAAAAATAGTTAACAACAATGTTGAGGCAATGAGGTAAATAACTGGCTTGCCAGGGTGGGTCATGTTGGGCATTGTCGGGGTGGGTCATTTTGGGCGTTGTCGGGGTGGGTCATTTTGGACGTTGTCGGGGTGGGTCATTTTGGGCGTTGTCGGGGTGGGTCATTTTGGGGGTTGTCGGGGTGGCTCAT
>NMRA01000078.1:811248-824563 GCA_002633005.1 Phoronis australis
TTTGGCTGCAGAGCGGTAGTATTTGTCGCCGCGCTTAACAATAACACGAGCCGCCATTGAAAATCACACCACGCTTTACCCAGGTGCCCCGGCAATGTTGACAATTTACGTTCCTCCGAAACATAAAGAGGAACTTCCGCTTTCCGAGGTGAACGTCGTCTGCAACGCCGCGGTAAGAAAGGAATTTGCCGCGGAAATTTCATATCAAATCCGATTTTTTTACGCGGAAATATTATAAAAAAAGCGGAAAGCATATTTCAAAAAAGCGTTTCCGCGGAAAATTCCAAGCCCTGAATGTTCTAAATGGTGCGTTTAATGTTGGAAATCATTTTCTGTCACGTTAAGAACAGATTTGAGACACATCTTGGACACTGCAGTAGCAATGTCCCTTTAATCCAGTTCACATTGGCTCACTGAAAAACATGCTTTTGGACGAACAGGCTTCAAAAGAAAAAACTGACCAGAGTATCAAAAAAAAAATTTAATAGCAACCTAATTCAATTAAAGAAAATAAATTTCAAATCTACTCAGCTTCCTGATGACGTTATAGCATGCTAGCTCACCTGGCTTAATGAGCAGTTCTAGATCAGGCGTAGACGTCGCCAAGGTAACGACTTCCATGTGGGTCAGACCAGCCACGTCCACTCCGTTCATCTGAAAAGAGAGAACAGTTAGTTCGAGAATTATCACGTGATGGTTTATATCAATATTGTCTGATAAATTCCTTGCTACTTTCAATACAGAACGTATGCTTATTTGTTCTCCAGCGCTTACATCCAAAGCAATGGATTTCCGAAAAAAAAAAATTTTCTTCAGAGATTTGCCCATACACACATACACCCAAGCTTCAGTTAAATCTACAGGCAGTTAGCTCTTGTATGCATGCATGTAAAGACTCATTCCAGGGCCCTTGGTTGAGAGAAAATCTCCCGCCGCCCCCCCCCCCCAAATCCACCCCTCCACCACCACCAGTTCCACTGCCCAGTCACCAAGTCTCATCGGGGCAATGCTTCAAGTAGTAGCCAAAACTTAACGTTTTGCAGAAGTGACTGAAATCCTGGGGAGAACTTTCTTTTCAATCACTGGAGGAGTTTGATGGGGAAATTTAGAGACGTTATCGAATATTTGCCATAGGGGAATGAGGAAAATATTCAGCCCCAAAATCGAGGCATAAAGCGCCCAGGTATTCCTTCAAAAAACGCTGTTACTTTAGTTGCTTTGAGCTATACAGATAGTGATTTAATCAGACACTCAAACGGGACTAAAAATTTAATTATTTCGCCGAGGTCAAATGAAGATGATTTTCGTCTAGCTTCGGAACAGTAATGCAAAATAGAACGATTTTCCCCGACAACTTTTAAAAGCAGATATTAGTGCACACTGAACATCTATCTACAATTGTTTATAAGCATTAAACAGTTTAGGTTTTGATAGTTTTGGCAAGAAAACAAACTCACTAGCCAGTTTACAATCTTTGTAAATGCAAAGATTATGTCATACAACCAAATTCAATATTTTAGATGTTATTTGTAATCACAACTAGAGAGGGGCGAAAAATCTTACAAAAAATCCATGGAATAATGGAAATTCAAAATACAACATTTCTGTCGGTGTCACAAATATTAATGGGGATACTGTTGATTACATTCACCTGTAATATGATGTCTCCTTTCCTGAGCCCCGCCCTCTGTGCAGGTGACATGGGGTCAACGTTGGAGATGACAACACCCAAGCGATAGTCCACGCCCCTGGAAACACAAAGTAACAATTCTAACATAAACTGCCTTTCAAACTCTTCAATCATGTTCAAAGTCGACAGCTAGCTATGCTGCTATACAATTCAAATTGAATAATACAGTAAAATTCTTGACTTATTTTGTACAAAAATAATTTCCAAAATGGCCTTTTCCCAGACCGAGTACCGTTTTTCCAAATAACGGAATTTCAGTAAATGTTGTTTTTATCTACACAATATAATGCATGCTTGTAATAGAGACTAAAATCTTCTTAATCTTTTCTTTTGTGGGGAAATTCAACAATTTAGAATTTCACTTGTCAGACAAATTGTGTGCTAAATAAGTGAAAAATTACCATATATTATGTGATGATATTGGGAGCTGAGAAAACAAATATCGACACAGCAATTTCAAAGAGAATGCTCATAGCGACCCATTTAATGTTTTGACTAGTCACATTCTGGTGTTTGACTAACTAAACACACCCACCCAAGCTTCAGTCAGAGACCTGTTTGACTATATATTCAAGCACTTAGACTGCAATAATATCTCATTTTTCACAAGAACACCAACTGGCAATTTTTTATCAGTCTTGAATAACCACATGTATCATTTATTTCAAGAGCCTCCCCCCTTGCATACAGACTTTATATCAAGGGCCCTCACAACAGAATTGAGAGACAAGCTGCCATTGACCTAGTGTTCTCACATTTTGACTGACCAGCGCCACGATCACTCACCACTACTCTGAGCGTTAAGTGGAAATTTTTAAGACTCGGTTTGTGAGAATCTAGTTTGACTTTGGTTTGCAGACGGCTTAACAGCAGGAAGCAAAGGTCAGTCTCACAATACTCACCCTCTTATACTGCAGCCCAGCCAACCATCAGGGTCAGCTTTCACAGACACCACCTTCTGGGCTGGGGTAGGTTCTCTTTCATCGGCTCCAGCGCTAAGGGCTACAAGAAATATGAAAAAATAAAATCTATTTATTCGCACACTAAATCACTGAGGTACGGTAGTAGAGTCTAACCATGTATTTGATACTGGTGAGAAAATTAGAGTGTTTGAACATGGCCAACTATCTTTGGATGGATGACCTAGTCATGAAAATGGTGTCAACTGGACACGCTCCAAGAACAGAGTGAGTAGACACTAAAAGCAAGTTTTATGTGAGATGTTACGAGCTTGTGAAATTCTTGCTTAGTAATAAGTGAATCAGTGCCCAAATGCACTCAAGGTTCCATTTGAGAGAATTAGTATGGTTATAACAGGTTCCCCCAAACCACGAATGAAGATTGCACACATCAATTTTAATTAATGAACTTCAACGATGCTTCACTTTTTCATTTTTGTGCATTGACGTTATGCAGGACCTGATTGAGAAGTCTGAGTGAACATTTAGCCAAATATCTAGAAAACTATAGAATTTAACTCAGTAAAAGTGCACATTTTCCGAAAGCAGACATTCTGTATAATTTGATTTGTTCACTTTAAACCCATCTGCCATTAGTAAGCTCGGGTGACCACGGATTTTAGTAAAATTTTTGAAAGGAAAGGTACACTCATAGCAAAACACCAGGAGCAATAGCAAGACTAAATACCACAAAGAATTAAATATTCATGATAAAACCTCAAAAATGACATTACAGTTTTCAAAATTATCTTTCATTTTCATTTAAGGCAACAATCTTTTTACAAAAATCATACAAATCCTATTTTGGTACTCCCTCATACAAAAGTGAAATATTTTAAAAACAAGCCGTAACAAAATTTTGGAGACCGGAGCACAAAGCATAATATCTGAAAGTTTCAAGTAAATCCATTCGGCCACTTCTGAGATATGATGTTACGAATTGGCCGAAATTCAACGTTTTTCTAGGATACCACGTCATAACCTTAAGTTGATAGCACTGATATTTAATAGTAAAAACAAGACTTTTAATACAGAAAAGCGTGCATGGTCTGAGAGAATCAGGAAATTCGTGGATGGAGAAATGGTTTGTGTGCTCAGTTGAAGAGCAATGGTGTACCTGGCATGCGGTGACTCAGATCTGAGGTGACGTATAAGACCATGGTCTGGAGATCTCTAATCAGGCAGGCTGCCTGCGAGTGTGAGGTGTCTTTCAACGCCACGTCGTTAACCTTGAGGATACGGTCTCCAACACGAAGACCCTGAAACAATGCAGAATGGTTGACATAACAGACCAGTTTCATTCAGTGACAAGTACAATTCTACGAAATCAATTCATTTCTATTCTTAATGTCACATCACTCTTCAGTACCCAGTTCTGTCACACCACTCATCAGCAGCTCTTCTGGGGCCAGGAATCTGCTTCACGAAATGTGAAGACATCTATTGGTCTCACGCTCTCATTTTACAATTGCTGAATAAAGGTTTAGCCAAACAAAACAATGGAAGCATAGGTCCAGAAAAAAATTCAGAAAATCCCTCAGTAACTATAGCTGTTACATGCATATTCTCAGACATTGCACTTTTGCTCAAGTGAGAGTTAATTATAAATTTCTGTCTTAAGTCTTGAGTCCTTTTTCATGTAACAGACCCCATGTCTCAGTTAAGAGGGTCGTAATTTCCGTTTTAAGTTACACGCAATGATAATAAGATTGCACACGAAAAATGACTTTGCACCAGTTGAAATATTTCACTGAGATAAATGACAGTGTGTCCCTGTTCATTCATAACATGTCCATGAGTATATTTAGGGAGTATACAACCTTTGATAAAACAGGTCATGCTATTTTGGTAATAGTTGAGTTAGAGCAAGTGTCCCAGATTCTGAGAAAAAGTTTGATTCAGGACTGCTATTCGCTGCAGAAAATCAGGTCTCAAAAATGTAACTTGTGACTATCAGCGGTATTTATTTTTACCAATTTGCATGGTCAGATTTTGAAACACGTTCAGTGGAAATTAACCGATTGGAGAAATAATGAACAGGCCAACATGCCTGCTAGCAAGAGCCAGCCTGTTGTGGAATATATTGAGATTAAAATCAATATACAGTGATTAAAAAGCCAAACAAAGAGATAGACAGAACGATTAGGGCAACACCCAAACAGATCAATAAGGAATAATGATGGAAAGGAAAAGAATCCAAAAGGTGTAACTCAGTTTTTCCCACCAATGCCTGAGAATTTGTTTTCAAATAAAACAAAGTTAATTGAAAAATAAACATTTGAATTGAATTGAAAAGTAAACGTCTAAATCCTGCCAGAATTAGTACAAACATCCGGTCAATTAGGAGACTGTTTTGTACAGCTAATCCCTATTGAAGTGTACACTCAGAGATTTAATTAAGTTAGATAATGGATGTATGTATTGTTACAGTACACAACATGTGAGTAGCAGATGTTTAATGAGCAGCAAGCTGTCATCTGCTACAGTAACACCACTCTGGAAAAGTGCCATGACAAGGGGGCACTTGGAAGTCACCTAAGTGGATAATAAGAACCAGGCAGTTGTAATGCAAATCAAATAACTTCTTTGTGAATCCGCTCAAAATTTTGAGCCTCACTAACGACAGAAATGTATAGAAGTCTACTTTGTAATGATACGGCTTAATTAATTACACAATTAATTCACTGAATTATTGAAATGCAATTAAAAATGAAAAAGTCTCTATATTCTAAAAAATTAATTGAAAAGTGGGAAAAAATTGGGATAACATTTGATAATTCTGATTGTGTATATTTCCAAAATTAAAGTCATGCACGGCTGTCACATATTCATTAGCAATTGCAATTACATGGAAACACAGTAAAATGTCAACAATTAAATTAGGACTCACAAAATAGTGCACATGTGATTTTACATTTCATTTTTCGTTAAAGACCAGTTATGGACAACAAATAATAATGCTTTAACTTTATCATGAACAAAGTGTAAGAGTATCCTTTAGCTAACGAAATGTTTTTAGAAATTGGGGGAATGCACAACAAAGTCAGATCAAAACTGAAAAAAGTGATTTTGACAATTATTTCTGTCCAAAATTGTTGCGATTTCACTATAGTAACAATGGAACAGCCAGCTTCAGTGATAATAATCAACGGACGACCGAGCATTTCACTTGAACACATGTTACGGTAATAATTACGCATAATAGTCAAATCAAGGTATTGAGTGATCAGCACACGTTGTCATTAGCCAGACTGGATGTTCCCATGTCATATCAATAATACAGAACTGACTTAATTATCGCCACACATGTGCTGTTAAAGCCAATTGATTTACCAACATCTGGCTCACTAGCACTAGTAAGTTCCGTCCACACACAGCCTACCCTAGTACAACTTGCACTATTTAAGTCCCGTTCACACACAGCCTACCCTAGTACAACTTGCACTATTTAAGTCCCGTCCACACACAGTCTATCCTAGAACAACTTGCACTATTTAAGTCTCGTTCACACACAGTCTACCCTAGAGCAACTTGCACTGGTAAAGTCCCGTCCACACACAGCCTACCCTAGAACAACTTGCACTAGTAAAGTCTCGTCCACACACAGCCTACCCTAGAACAACTTGCACTAGCAAAGTCTCGTCCACACATAGCCTACGCTAGAACAACTTGCAAGTTAGTAAAGTCCTGTTCACACACAGCCTACCCTTGAGGACAACTTGCACAAGTAAGTCCCGTCCACACAAAGTTTACCCTAGGACAACTTGCACTAGTGTAACTTAACCCAAGTGGACTGTCAACACACACGCACGCACGCACGCACGTATATACACGCACACACACGCATACACACACACATATCCGATAACTAAGGTAAAGCGGAAGTTGTTATGTGCGTGGCAATGAAAGCCTAATGCAAGCATGGTGTGCAAAAGAAAACTCGTCTGCGTGTAACCACATGGACGCACCCAGGGGGCGAATTGGGCAAAAAGGTCCGCCTCAGTGAAACAAAAAGTCCGAGTAAACGAGACAAAAGTCCATAAAGTCCACAGGAATTCGTTGCAGATGCACAATTGGCAAGCCTGAACCTAGTGGCCCAGTTTTTGTTTTTTTAGTCCTCGTTGATTATTTTCAGTAAAAAAGTACGCAGACCGAAGAATTCGAGGCCCCCCTATATTTTAGGCTGGGTGCGGGCATGAAGCATAGCTGATAATTACTTCTGCCGTACCCTACTTTTGCAGACATACAGCCATTACAAGTGGCGCAGGTTACCCTAGAACAACTTAACCCACCACGATAATGTGGAGTAGGCTAAGATGTCACTAGTGGGGTAAGTTGCACTAGTTTAAATAGCGTCCAGACAGTCCTCAAACCTAGCGACAACTCGTTCCAGGAGTGACTTATTCTAGAGTAACTTCTATGTGTGTATATCACTTAAGATATCTAGGTTAAATTGCACACAGGGTGCAAGGAAGGAAAGAAAAAGGCATACAAAAGTGTTAAAAATATTTAGGGAGTTTTTTCAAAGTAAGCCCACAGGCCTGTATTCGAAAAGTGGTAAATTATCCACTTATTCACCTTGAATATAGTCCAGGGCTGAGTTGCATAAAGCTTCAAAAGTTATCCGCTGGATAAGTTTGATTGTTGCATGACGTCAGGTGCATTGTTCAACAATAACAACGTGATGCGTGATAATGCTACGTCATTGTTGCTAAACGGTGTATAACTTTTATGCAACTGGGCCCAGGTGTACTTTTGGACATATTGGGACTATACCTGGGGACATCCACTTAGACTAAGATCCAGAGTCTGTAGCTACCATGAGAGTTTTCATTACATCTAATTAAATTTGTTTTGTAGATAAGCCACAAAATGCACCCATATATCCTATTCCACTGTTTTTGCTTGACACCTGCTTTGAGACTTCCCATTTTGGAAAACCAAGAAACAGAAGACTCCAAACGTAGGCTTATGTATAATATTCTCCTACGGGCCTATATTTGGGGACCTGTTGGCGTTGGCGAAAATTTCTGGTGGAAATTTTTAAAAATCTGCCGAGCTAATTTGACCAAGCTAGACCACAGGAGTCCTGCTGATTTAATCATGTTGAATTTTCTTCAAGGAGAACTTGACTGAATAACTTTTCTAATGCATTTATTGAGCATTTCCATAGCCTACACATTCGAGTCGGGCACTACTAGTGGCCAGCTCAGTCACAGAACATTGATTTTAATTGATTTTTTTATTTCCTTAAACACAAAGTAGTTATGCTCTTGCACATTTAACCTAACTACACCTGGTAAGTGTTAAAAGCTTGAACACTTCTCTATTATTTACAAACCATAATATTTGTTCAATTAACTGGCAGCTCATTGGGTGTAGTATATTCAGTACTTTCAGTAAATTACTTCAGTCATAACAGGCATTTGTACACTCAGTTCAAATCAAAACAAAAGCTACTGGTCATAACAGTGACTTGCAATTAACCCAGAACGCCAGTGATGCTTCTCTGTGAAAAGAGCTATAGGCCTTTCCCACTGTGATTTCAGATGGTTCATACTAACATAATTGCCCTACTGTAGTTTAAATAAAAGGTGGAAGATCATTTACAGTTAATATGGTCTGAGAATATAAATCACAGTAATCTAGGAATGTTCCAATAATTTGTTTCACGCTAAATTATATGAGAAAAGGGCTTTAGTCTTAACCTAATTCTGTACCTATACTCACACCACAAGACTCGTTTCGAAACCTAGAATTTACCACTGAAAATGAATGTAAGGACAAACAGGTTTACACACGAAAAGTAAGATAATTCTTCATTTATTTTGCATTAAAATAACTTAATAACTTTCAAAAGCTTTATCAAAATGTTGCTTTTGCCACCTAAATAGTATAAAAAATAATAACAGACAAGAATATTCTTATATTCTTTACTTTTACTATCAAAATTTGACAAAATGAAATTTCCCCCGTCCGCCATATTGTGTGCTAAATAGGAGAAAAACTAACTGAGCAGTGAGCACTTTTTCCAAAAAATCAAAAATATTAATTATTAAGAAATAATCAAATAAATAATCTCTTTAACGTCTGGCATTCACTCAATATCAACTGAAAGCATTCCCTCTGGTGTCATTAACATTCAATAATTACAATCTTCCAGAACAAACAAAGATTAACAAGATAGATGGATGAATATTTCATGATCAAGTCAATATACCGTCGATTCCATTTTTACAAATAGTTACATGCTCCTCCATTTGGTGATAAAACACAAAAATATAACATGTTTTCCTCCTTGATCAGTAAGAACAAAATCCAATCCACAGCTCAATAACGGTAACAATCTCAATGGAGAATAACTCGTATCCACGCAAAGCTTAATAATGCATTGTTCGAATAAATTTGTGTGACTTAACACTTGAACGGTCCGGTTCGTTAACACACCTCATTCCAGCATTGCAAGTCATACAAGCAACAGGTAGACAGAGTTGCAGGTAAATACCACAGAAATTGGTCCAGAGGCACTGGTAGGTACCATAAAATCCACCAACATAGGACAAAATATGACTGACAAGTGATTTTTTTCTCACTTCTGAAGTAAAAGATAAGAAGCACAAAATTAATTAATGCTTCCGCGCTCTGCTCAGTGGCTACCTTAAGACTAAATTTACTTAATTTGCAGCTCCAATAACAGCAGTGACAGGAAAAAGGACAATTTTGTATTTCAGGATATGAACCATTGTATCTCTTGCCTCCAAGCATTCAACCATGACTTGAGAACTGGATAGGGATAGAATGGTGTGACAAGATTTTCCTCTTGAAAATATTACAATTTTATTTTATGAAAAATGCATTCTGCACCATCACCAAAAAGTAGGCTTACCTGAACATCTGCTTGGCTTCCAACATCCACATCAGACACAAATATTCCAGTCCTGGTGTTACCACGGATACTGAAACCCAAACTGACCCCGTCTTGCCTGGCTAACTCCACCTTCCGTATCCTCCGCCGCCGCCTTCGCTCCCGTCCCCCTAGTCGGGGGACTCTGGTCTCAGGAGGGTGTTCCCCCGAATGTTGTGAGCCTTCTGTATCCCTGTGCGACCCAGCACTACCCTCACTTAAACTCCGCGGGGCCTCAACACGTTTCGGTTCCATCTCTTGCACAACTCGGCTGACAATCATGTCCGTCTCTCCTCTGTGAAGCAGTACTGGTTGATTTGAACGTGGTTCACTACGACTTGACCGTGGTTCACTGCCAGACCTTTTCATCTCATTGTTTTTACATATTCCCTGATTGTCATTCCCCATCTGCTCCTGAGCAAGGTGCTTTATTAATTCATGATTGTTTCTCTCCAGAGTTTTACCTGCTTTAGTATTGGGTAACGTCTGGGCGTGGTTTGATGTCACAGGGTGTGTTGAGCCGTGAACAGGCAGTGTCTGATATTTTCCAGTATAACCAGTTGTAATGTCAGTGGGCGGAGCCACCTCATCCAGACGTATATCATTCATGTTGTGGGTGTGGAAATCCTTCATTTTGTGTTCCTTCACAAGTAGTTTCTTTTGGCTAGGACTAGACACAATTTGGACAGAGCCTGATGTATTTTGTGCAATTACCTCTGAAGGGCTTTCACTTCGAAAGGCGGGGTTACTGGACATCAGCACATGACGATAGCCATCGAAATGCAAGGCACAAAGCTTGTTGAAGTCATCTTTCAGGCGGCTGGGCATGATGTAACTGATTTCAACCAACAGTAACATGCGCTCCGTTGTGTTGATGACAGGTTTCAAGCTGGTGATGAGAGCTGGGACAGATGTGTGTTGACGGAACTCTTTAATGGAAGTCTTCAGCACGCTGCACTCGGCTGGGCTCAATAACTGATGAGCCAAAGTGCGAATCACTGAGCCCCCTCTACGGTCCATCTGGAACACAGTGCTTGGCTATGAGGAACAACTTTGAGCACAGCACATATTAAAGCATTCAACACCAACCAACATCACTCAAACAAAAATGAGAAATAGAAATCACCAGTTTCATACCTACGACATGTAAGTATACTGTTAAAAATTTTCTAGTACTAATTTGCAATAAAGTACACTGAAAAAATAATTACTTTGGTCAAGGTCGGAGCTTGTACCAATTTTTAGAAAATGTCAATGCCGGCCGACCCAAAAATGACCTTAAATTGTTTCAGACCCTATTGATAAAAAGAGCTGCGTTTAAAATTTGGGAAATAAGACGAATGCCAAAATCGCGCATGTCCCAGTTTTCAGAATCAAGAAAATTCAATCTCTGATGGAATATCAGAGACCCAAATTTTAGGTCAGCCACAGAAAAATTCAAAATTGGAGAATTTTTACGGATATCTGTGCCTGTCAGTTAAAAACGACGGCCATTGGTTCTGACCTTCATATGACGCTCTAAGGTAGTATGGCCTCTTGTTATAAATACAGGTGGCAGTATAATCTGAAGATCCTCAGGAATACTCTTTCCAACAAAACTAATGTTGGCATCCTTCACCAACTTGTGCTGTTTTCTGACAAGAGCCGCGTAAATTAAAAATGCAACAATATCACGCAGACTCTCCACAGCCACACACATGTTAAGTCGATCTACACAACTACACCACTTAAGATAGCCAATAGCAAGCTAATTAATTGATCCTGGATATCAGTGTAAACTTGGCACATTTTCAGTAAAATGCTACAAATTATGAAAACATCTTTGCTTATTTTTTCTTTTCTTTTCTTATTCTTTTGCATGTCGTTCTTTCCTGTGTGTATCTTAATAAATGACAAACAAATAGTTTTAGAGTTAACCATAACACAAAAAATGAGTCTCGGTTGTCATAAGGAACTCAAGAGAAAAAACAATTTTATGAAGAGGATTGACGTTTTTATCATGAACAGGAAGTCATACTGAGGACACAGCTCTAGAACAGCAGGGACTTGTTTCTCGAAGAGTCTATTGGCTTTCTAAAATAGGAACACATGTTTTATTATGATACTTGGAATAGTTTGGCCGAAAGAGAGGCAGACGTCAAAAAACAGACACAAAAATAAAAAGAAGGCCACTCAAATTTGTCGAATCCGTCCGAAAATGGAAAAGTGTAATCAAATCATAAACAGATGCTTATTTGCCAAGTTTCATGAAAACCATGCAAGAGCTCCGAAGAACATATAAAACATGAATAAAACTGCCACAAGGTGGCACAATATTAGAACAGTACCAAAGTCCTCATCATCTACTCTTACATTTCAAGAAATTCATCTGTAAAATTTAAAAATTTAATATAGGCCTAGAGTTTTTTGTTGGATAGAAAAAAAAAACAGTCTCGAAACATGTTGAAACTATCACAACATGGGCCCATGGGGAGGTTAGCCTACTGTAACTGCCAAAAAACAGACTTGAAAAAATTGAAAAAAGTAAAAATAGTCACTGACTGGCGCAGAATATGTCGAACTCGTCTGAAAGCGAGAAGGCAGCATTGTCTTGCTCATCATTTCTCAAATTTCAAGAAATTTCTTCAAAGAACTCAGAAGTCTACAAAGGTGGACAACTAAGATTGCCATTATGCTAGTACTAGTAGCCTATACGTTGTAACAGTCGAATCTGTCCGCAAATGCCTTGCCCTCCATGGTAGGAAAATGTCTGATAAATTTCACTAACTTCCACCACTATGGTGAGGCCAGTCAGACTAGCTAGGGCTAATGCCGCTAATACGACGTTGCTTAGGATTCATTGTGGAAGTTAAGCAGATAACGCCGCAAATCATGACGCCCGGCATAATGGGTGTGGGTGCATAATTAAGACCTGAAATCGTCCGAACAAAAAACAGTGGCAACCTGACCAAACAAATGGATAGCGGTAACCCGGGAACAGGTAGGGTAGGGAATGACAGATGACACAGACAGTGCACAAAATGACTCGGTGACTAACCACTGTAACAGGTGATTCACCTGACGACTTGGCAACTGTGCCCCGGGAACTGTGCCAACTAACGTTCCACTCCCGTGTCAGATCCTTGTTAGCTAAATCACACTGGTTCCTTTGTATACTCACCGTCAGAAATTATGCGTGCTGGACAGATACTCCGTATGTCGTCTTTTTTACACGGAAATTCGTGTTACACACATTAAAGCCATTTAAATCGACAACTGTTTCACATACGGGATATTTTGAATCTTTGTATTCACGCCAAATGTAAGATGTCTTGTGATTGGCTAATTCTTTTACAGGTAGAAAGGTCACGTGATTTGATTGTGGCGAGCCAGTTGTGGTCAAGTTGGCATGTGCACTTTCTGCGCCAATTTGAAATTCAGAGACCAGCAATTAAAACGGGGTCGGCCTCGCGATTTGCGAACATCGTCTTTCAAATTCTGCGGCTATCCCCTTCTCCGGCTGAAGTCATCATAGATCAGGCATTGTGCCGCAGTTGTACTGTAAACGTTTTTCAAGTTGTTTTGTATTTTGCCTTTGTAGCCTACCCGGCGATATGAAATAAACATTTTACTAATTACTGAACGTGCGCACTGAGTCCACGGCCGTTCCGCGGTTCCCGGAGAAGCTCCGTTCAAGTGCAAGCACCCGTCCGCAGAAAAATGTTCTTCGTTCTTCCTGTTGTTGGAGACACAGTGGCCGCGGATCTAGGATACCGGGCCACT